>BOPN01000112.1:602867-605367 GCA_017312705.2 Penaeus japonicus
AACTCACATGGACTGAATTGTTTTGTTTACTGTTTATGTTTCTGTATTTTTTTTTTTTTTCTCTTTCTCTGTATATGTCTGTCGCCTCGCTCCCCCTTCTCTCTCTCTCTGCTACTGTCTGCCCCTCTCTCTCTCTTTCTTTCTATCTCTCTCTCTTTCTCTCTATCTACCTATCTATCTCTCCCTCTCTCTATATATCTCATTCTCTCTTTCTCTCTCTCTCTCTCTCTTTTTCACTCCCTCCACCCCCCCTCTCTCTCTCTCTCACGGGGACGACTAGCCAGACAATCGTCTCTCTAGCTGGTGGCACTAAGAACCCCCAATCACCAATGCAACACCTACAAGTTATGTCCAAGAATAAGAGCATATCAAGTCACTGGAAATTTCCGTATGGATGTGTGTCCACGAGGTCATGTCCACGCAGTCACGTGATCATTTGTGTGTGTCTTTCACGCTGTCCCCATGCCCATGTCCAGGATTAGGTCAAATCTGCTGACCTGTTAGATCGAGGTATGCCAGTGACACCTCGGTGCATGGTGTCTGTCAAGAGAGCTCGGTCTATGGAGAGTCATGTGCATGGATGTTACAAGAGTGTGTCTTTATTCGATCATATGTATTATATCTGTTTACGTATGGGCATATATTCCTATTGTACTGTGAACTTACTTAGTAAAGAAGGAAACTTAGTGAAGTAGTGTTCTTTTTTTCTGCTTGTTTGAGAGAAAGAGCGAGCGAGCGAGCGAGAGGGAGAGAGAGAGAGAGAGAGAGAGAGAGAGAGAGACAGAGAGAGAGAGAGAGAGAGAGAGAGAAAGAGAGAGTGAGAACACGATAAAAAGTACATGGAAAGGAAGACAAATATATAGTATCATTATATCACCAGATAGCAAAGACTATCAAGGTATAAGGACATCAGTGAGGGATGTACATCTCTCCCCCCCTTCTCCTTCATCCTATCTGACATCAGTGAAGGATGTCCATCTCTCCTACCCCCCCCCCCCCCTTCATCCTATCCGACATCAGTGAAAGATATCCATCTCTCTCCTTCTCTCCTTCCTATCCCTCCATCTTACTATCCCTCCCTCTCCACCCCCATCCCCCTTCCTTCTCGACTCCCCTCGCCCCCACCAATAAGACATTTTATCCCAATATATCTGCACACCAACAACACACAAACAGGAGTCGTATGTTCTACACAAACGAATGATTTCGGAAGTTCTCGTCAACAGCGCTCCAAGTTACGGAAGTTTCTAAACAAGGTCCTTCTCCTCAGTAAAGCAAAATAAGTTTAATTGGTTTCAGAAAGCGGAGTTTAATGTTACGCTGAATACAGTACTAATCCATTTCTAATGAGGTGATTGATTTGTTTTTTGTTTTTGTTTTTTTATCTCATCTCAACGGGGATAAATGCAATAATGGCAATAAATGCAATAATGGCAATAAATGCAATGATGGCAATAAATGCAATGGTGGCAATAAATGCAATAATGGCAATAAATGCAATAATGGCAATAAATGCAATGGTGGCAATAAATGCAATGATGGGTTGATTGAAAACTTCTATATCAATGTTTTCTGTATAGGAAGTTGACTTTTTGTGTCACAGGATTTTCAGGGGAAATTCATATTATGTTTTCCTTCGATATGTTGATATGCGTTGACTTGAATTAGAATGACAAAACGCCTATTGTAATTTCATATAATTCTCTGTACTAATTCATATCATCCTGGCCATAAAAAATTGGATAAGGAAGTATGTACGTCTCATCTATCTATCTATCTATCTATCTATCTATCTATCTATCTATCTATCTATATATATATATATATATATATATATATATATATATAGAGAGAGAGAGAGAGAGAGAGAGAGAGAGAGAGAGAGAGAAGGATAAAATTCAACCCACAGTGAAAAAAAAAATAAAATAAAATAAAGAAAAAAAAGAAGAAAGAAAAAAACATATATATATATCTTTACTAAAAATGCAAGCCAAATTTAGTACCAGTGAGTCTCAAAGAGTTAACAACTTTGAAAGCTAAAGAGAGAGAGAGAGAAAAAAAAATCATTATGATGAAAATTTAATCCTGAATATAGTGTTGAGGAAACATTTCGAATATCGGAAATGATAGAGGGCCAATAAATGTTAAATCAATAATCCTTTTCACATTTGTAGCAAGTGCAAATTCTATGTAGTTAGCAGTTCATCAATTTTGCATCATTCTGTGGCATTGCCATATGGGTTGAGGTAGAAGGCAGAATATTCCAGTGTATTAGCTATGGAGACATAAAATACAATATAGATATTTATATCTATCTAATATTATAATGCCACACCTGTTTATTACTATAATGCTACACCTATTTAATACTATAATGGTATACCTACTTGATACTATAATGCTATACCTATTTAATACCATAATGCTATACCTAATTAATACTAAAATGGTATGCCTATTTAATACTGTAATGCTATACCTATTTAATACTATCATGCTA
>BOPN01000112.1:612867-617867 GCA_017312705.2 Penaeus japonicus
ATTAAAACCTACAGTACCTATACCTACATTAAAGATAAAAATCTTTAAGATACATAAAACCTTTAAAATCCCTATTCCTCAGTTAATAAGGGTGGCCGATCTAAAACCTACAGTACCTGTATCTACATTAAAAAAATAATAATAATAAAAAAATAAATAAATAAAACCTTTAACATCCCTATTCCTCAGGTGAAAGAGGTGACTGAATTAAAACCTACATAACTAAATATAATAAGATAAACACATATGACCTTTAAAATCCCTCTTCCTCAGGTGATAAAGGTGACCCAATTAAAACCTACATAAACTAGAGAAAATAATATAAAAATATATGACCTTTACAATCCCAATTCCTCAGTAAAACCTACATAAACGAATTAAAATAAATACGTATGACCTTTGACCTCCCTCTTCCTCAGACGAAAAAGGTGGCCGATTTAAAACCTACAGTACCTATACCTACATTAATAAAAAAACAACTTTATAATCCCAAATTAAACCCTACAGAAATAAAATAAACACATATGACCTTTGACCTTCTTCAGGTGAAAAAGGAGGCCGAGTTCTGTTCCAAGAGGACGGGGATCCTAGCTCCTCTTCCTACCTACGATACAAAGGAACCTTACCTTCCCTGACTGCTTTCACGCTGTGCTTCGCCGTTCGAATAATTCAGTTCAGGGAACGGAATCCTATTTTATCCTATGCGACTGAAGACTACCCGGATGAACTCTATCTCAGTAAGTGATAAGTTTTGGTGATCGATTTATGTTGTTTTGAGTTTGTTGTTGTTGTTGTTGTTGTGGATTGTTGTGTTTATGATGGGGTGGTATTTTTTTTTTAATGGTTTGATAGCCGAATTCTTATAACTAATAGGGTTTACGTGTTTATTCTGTCAGTATTAGTATTTTTACTTTTATCATTATTCATGGAATATTAATAGTTTTATATACTTCCAGTCGCGTGTCTGATATTTTCCATTACTTTTTACGTTTCCTATAGCATAAAAGGGATACTGAATAAGACATGTGCATGCGCTCCAAATGCCCCATAGCAACGCATAGCAACGGGTAAACAACAGCGTATTGAAAAATAAAAAAAATAAAAAATAAAAACCATTAAAAAAAACCTCGACATTCGTTTTTCTAGGATATCAGAATACGCTATATAGCATTCAAATTGTACTTACAGTGAAAAGATAGAATGTTTAAGCTATTTTAAGACCGTCGTAAATCCCTTTTCATAAGATATTAATAAGGTTTGTAGAGGAATTCGATCTATGAAGTCGGTTCTGTTCGTTATTGGCTTTAATTTGATGTTTATACTAAGCATATTGAGAGTATATTGTATTTTCATTGGATTTGTGATATAGAGAAGTGTTCTGTAAATAATATTGATGATAAATATAATGCTATTGTAAAAGGACTCTTGTAAAAAGGACACTTTAGTTGACTTGATGGAAATGTCACGACCTGAATTGGGTGATTTTTATGCTTTTACTGTGCAAGTTTCTAATTCATTTGATATAAAACGGATAGGTTGCGAATAAAGTGTTATTGTAGTGCAATATTGCAAATATTGTGATGGTGAAGAGCAACGAAATGCCATTGCACAAGGCATGAAGGTATATCAAAGCATGTATCTTGGATATGCTTATGCTTCGTGTAAATGTAAGATAGGATATTAAGATAATAGATATATTCCTATGTATTATAGAAAGAAAGATTCAATTACTTATGATATAGAAATATAATTCATTCATATGTCACTCACATGGCGGGATAAAGTACTGCTAACTCACTGTTAATTAAAATGAACCTCAATGAAACTATATAATAATTCAACAATATTCTCCAGACCTTTATGTTAATAGATGAAAAAATACGGCGGTCATTAAATAACTTCAACATTTTCTATATTAGTCTGATTTTATTCTGATTTTGCATAGAGTATTCCGACATCATAAGGTACTAATGAAGGGGTATGGAGCAAAGAAAACAGAGATTCGAGTTTTTTTTTTTTAGGGGGAGCTCTAGTAAACATGTTCCGACAACTAATCTACTGGGATTTGTGATTTATTTTTTGTTTTCTGTTAATAGTACTATTGGTCCTGGGTAAATTTTCCGAATAACGCCGCGTCACTAAATACCATAAAAGTGGTATGGATGGATTCCTCTCAACCTCTACTGTTCATATATAGTGGAAATAATGCGCGATTCCACCCCTGGACCCCACAATCTGGGTCCCGAGAGTAGGGGAGGGTATGAAGTAGATCAGGGAAATTACGGGGTAAAATGTTACGAAATACCATAAAAAAGGTATCGATGGATTCCTCTCAACCTCTACTGTTCATATATAGTAGAAATAATGCGCGATTCCACCCCTGGATCCCATAATCTGGGTCTCTTTTTTAGGCATTACCTCGTGCTACCTCGTCCTACATCGGGGCATATTTCGTATGCAAAATCTTAACCCAACTACCTACCTAACTTTGCCTAGGTTTTAATTAAGCCCTAGCCAAGTGCAACATACCTTGTACAAAATACCCCGAAAACAACCATCCTCGCCCTGAAAATCAAACATGGCCGTGTTTACGTATTTCTGGCTAGCGACGAGCTGTGGAATGGAAACTCCCAATGAATTACCTGCATGAGCTGTTATTTTCTCTCGATAGATGGCGCAATATTCCCCATTGTTTACAGTATAATTATAGAGTGCCCTCTATTGAGTTTTCACGTCATTATCGGTCGTAGTTTCCTATCCGGAGGCCGCTCATGCGCAGCAATGCGATTGTCGGCTTCGCATAGCATTGAAGTTTCAGTTGCGGTAATCATGGCACAATGTGGGGGGTCCTCCTGGTCATTATACGACTCTATTAGAGATGCTCCTCCACCCAGCTACATCAGGCAATCCCCAACACCTCTCACAGGTAAGTAACGAGCTAAGCGCATCTACAGAAATAATTATATATCATAGGTAGCACGAAGCGCCTTAAGAAAGGGGGGGTCCAGGTCCTTCGCTAGGGCAAACTTGAAAACTAGGTAGAGTTAGGTAGGTAGTTGGGTTAAGCTTTTGCATACGAAATATGTACCAAAGTAGCACGAAGTGCCTCAAGAAAGGGAGGGATCAGGGGGGGGGGCGAAGCCCTTGGCTCGGGCTGACTTCAAAACTAGGCAAAGTTAGGTAGGTAATTGGGTTAAGATTTTGCAAACGAAATATGGCCGGAATTCATATTTTACCCCGCAATTTCCCTGATCTACTTCATGCCCACCCCTACTATTGGGACCCAGATTGTGGGGTCCAGAGGTGGAATCGCGCATTATCTCCACTATATATGAATAGTAGAGGTTGAGAGGAATCTATCGATACCACTTTTATGGTATTTAGTGACGCGGCGTTATTCGGAAAATTTACCCCATTGTCGAAATAAGTTTGCAAACACTTTGAATTTTTTAACACAAACAACCTTCACCCGAGAGCCTATTTAGAATGTCATCTTGACTAGTGGCGAATCCAGGATCTTCCAGGGGCGGAAGTGGGGGAGAGGAGGGGCGCTAATCAACGAAGTCAAATCGCAAATCGCCACAGTGGAAAAAAAAGAAAAAAAGAAAAATGGAATAAGATCATAGACAAAATTTTGATGTAACCAAACCAGCAATCCAAGTCTACGCACCTCGCCTCACGGATGTACAAAACAGACGTTTGACGACAGGAATGACGTGATATCCCGTCTGCCGGCACCAAGTTTACTCTATCGCGGCCGTGAGTTTAACAGATAGAGTGAAAATCTTAGACGGGTTATTACGTCATTAAGGATGCCCGACTGGTTTGTATAACCGTGAGGCGAGGTGTGTAGACGTTTGTAGTTTGGTTCGATACATCAAAATTAAGGGGAAAAAGCGTCGAACACTGAAAACCAACGATTTATAAATATTTCCTAAGGTTTACATGTTCATTCAACATTCCCAGGTCTGAACAAAGAGTCCTTGATGTTGCAATGCTGTGGAGGCGACTTCAGCCTCGATTTGGAGATGCCGTACCACTTCCAATGGGCGGGGCACCAAGCAGGTTGCATAGCGGTGGACTTACAGGGCGCGAACTGGACCGTATACTGGGACGGGCTCTTGTACAATGGATCGCAGTCCACCTCGCCCTCGGAATCCGTGAGAGTTCGAGGTGGAGGCCAGCTCGTCATCGGCCAGGACCAAGACATACTCGGAGGGGGGTTCCGGCAGAGCGAGAGCGTGCGGGGGAGTCTCGCTAATTTCAGGTTGTATGACGTTATTCTCCCCGCGAACCAGATGGAGAATTTCAGCACTACTTGCGACGATGCGACTGAAGCCTTCGATGCCCTGGTGGATTTTGCTGACATCGAAGGGACTTTTGATGTCAGCGAGAGCACAGTTGACGCCCCAGATCAGTGGAAATGCGCTGATCAGTATTCCTTCTATGTCATCTTCAATGTGCAGCTGACCTACGAAGAAGCAAAGAAGCTGTGCAGTACTTCGGGCGGAGAAGTGAAAAAAGCCACTAGTGTAACAGATAATTTGGCTCTCGTCAACGAGTCTGCCCTGTACGCGAGCGAGTGCGGAGCCAACCAGCAGTCCGACACCTTATGGCTGGCTCCTTCTCCTTACCGGCACATCTTCAGTTTCTACAACTACGTACCAACTTCAGACAGAGAGGGACTCGGGTGTACGACCCTCAACACGGCCGGGGAAGATACGGATGTCTATTCCTCGAAGTTGTTGCACAAGAGCTGCAAGGAAAAGCGCTGTGTGCCTTGTGATTACACTTCCTTGGAATTTACGCGACTGAAGTTACGGGGACTGTGTCAATACTCCCTCCTGGACAAGGATTACTTCTTGGCCAAAAACGGCTCGGATATAAAATTCCTAGGCCTATATTACTCGGAGATGAAGCTTTACAAACCGACGACCCTGAAGTACGACGACCACGGGTACTGGATGATCACGAGCTCCTTGCAAAAGTCCCTGAAAGCC
>BOPN01000112.1:625367-627867 GCA_017312705.2 Penaeus japonicus
TCCCAAACTGTCAGGGGATACGGATGTAATCCTAATATTTAGTTGTTTTCATTTTACGAATTTCTTTATCTAAGTCTATAATCTTGCTAGTTTTATCTACGTTGATAATGTTATTGATTTTAGTCTTATATATCATTCAGTATATAGCATGAATTATATTTGTAACCTAGCAACTAGAATGATGTCTTACGCAACCAATTTATATCTGAATATTTGTCACAAAAAATACCTAGCTTTTAGATCATACTCCCCCCTTAGCTATACTCTACACACAAATACCAGTAAATATTGCAAAACTGCAAGGGGATAACATGATCAACTTAAATTCTAGGAAGTGACCTTGAAATCAGCTTAACCAATATTTACCAACGATCAAAAGGCATCCACTACAACCCAAAAGCAGTTACAGGAAAAAAAACAAAAAAACAAAAAAAAAAACGTACAGCAAACAGTATGACTGACAGGTCGTCCCAGTGACCTCGTCTCAACAAGCTAGGATGAGGCAGAAAGCGACACCGTGACTCGAGGAAAAATCTGCGAAGAAATTAAGAAGACTTGTGTACAGGAACTACGAAGTGTGTGAGAAATTTACAAAGAAGTTCACAGATATACGTCTTTTTGCGTGTATGTATATATATGTATGTATATACAGTATGTACAGTATATATATATATATATATATATATATATATATATATATATATATATATATATATATATATATATATATATATATATATATATATATATATATATATATATATATGTGTGTGTGTGTGTGTGTGTGTGTGTGTGTATGTGTATGTATGTGTGCGCGTGTGTGTGTGTGTGCGCATGTGTGTGTGTATGTCTCTGTGTTTGTGTATACAGAATGTGTGAACATGAGAGAGAGACAGACAGAAAGAAAGATAGACAGACAGACAAAGACAGAAACAAGCAAATCGACACAGAAAAACAAACAAACACACACACACCACACACAAACAAAAATCATTAAAATCCCCTTTTCTCCCTTTCTCCCCTTCCCCCGCAGATGGCAGCGGAAGACAAGCCCTCAGACGCCGCCATCAAGAGAGCCTGGGATGTTCCCGTTCAGGAGGAATCCCTCTTGGCCCATAGAGTGAACGCCGTTTGTGTCGTTGTCATCCCCTTCTTACTAGCCATCTTTGTCGTCGGGTATTTCGTCTTCGCAGCCACGTACAGGGCGGATATTTTGAATTATTAGTGGTAGGGAGTAAGGAGTGAGGGTGAGTGAGTTTGAGAGAGAGAGAGAGGGGGAGGGGGAGGGAGGGAGAGAGAGAGATAGATATGTAGATAGACAAAGAAAGAGAGAGGGAGAGAGAGAGTTAGAGTGAGAGAGAGAGAGCGAGAGAGAGAAAGAAAGAAAGAGAGAGAGAGAAATTAAGAGAGTGCGGGAGAGAGAGAGAGAGGGAGAAAGAGATAGATATATAGATAGACAAAGAAAGAGAGAGGGAGAAAGAGAGTGAGTTAGAGAGAGAGAGAGAAAGAAAGAGAGAGAAAGAAAAAGAGTGGATTAGAGAGAGAGAGAGAGAGAAGGAGAGAGAGAGATAACTGCAAAGGTGTGTTTTCGAAACATTAAACTGCCGAGAAATAATCGCAGATCAGATTTAACGACAGCTGAAAGAGAGACTCTGAAGTGGAACAGTAAGGAGATTTTAGCAATACTTAATCGAGTGTTTAATGGAATCAATACTTATCCCGTTTAGAATATGTGGATTGTGCTGCACCAAGTGAGGTTTCTGTGTTCAAACGGTTCCAACAATGTGAGAAATATGATAAGGAAATATTGAGTGTTTCGAAAAATCTACGGGATTTTGCGCCGACATTGAAGTACCCCTGTGTAGATTTTTAAAGAAAATCAATGCAAATATAGTCCCAGATCCAAAAAATCCCATGGAAATATACAAGGATCACTGGCTATTCTCTCGGGATTATTAAAGATCGTTAATCAATGAAAACTATTTAATCAGTTATCTTTGATAGCACAAGTTCAGATGGTCTTTAATTACTTTTTAAAAGTCATCCCTTCAAAGGATTAAGGAACTTAATCGCAGATGTCACCGCCAACTATCACAAAGATCAGTGATGCTAGAATTTATCATGGTCAGTCTCGACAACTTAACGCTTGAAATAAAAGAAGAAAAGTGTCATCGCATCATTATAAGTAGGATCTTCACCAACATAGCTCAATTCTAAATAGAACCCAAAGGAATCAGAAGGTCCCTACAAATCACATACTTGCCACATAGTGCTTGTCTGTTTACATCTAGGAACAAGCAAAGATGAAAAAAAAGATAAGGAGAAACGAGATAAAAACAACTTCACTTCTTAATGGTCTTAAGTGAAGAAAAACTGTCTCTTGTAATCCAGAATGAAGTGTAATTCTTCGCTCGTTGTTTCACCAATAACATGACTTCCTCAATTTCCAAATCAGCATAACTTTCACTTCCACCCTGAACGTCAAAGAAGCAAGCCACAC
>BOPN01000112.1:635367-637867 GCA_017312705.2 Penaeus japonicus
TGCACCCTCTCAACTGCAGGCTTACCTTTCGCCAGGTTAACACTCTCCGCCGCAACCTGGTCCACACCCGTCCTCCTTCGTCTGCCAAAATAGGCACCTATGCCATCCCCTGCTCCTCCTGTGAGAAGCAATACTTTGGGGAGACTGGCGCCTGTCTCAACAAACGTGTGTCCCAACACAAGTACGCCGTTTCCAGGGGACACACCAACAACGCTCTCTTCTGCCACCAATGGGACACGGGACATCGCATAGATTGGTCCATTTCGCCCACATTCTGTTCCCTTGCTGATGTCCCATGCCCGCAGATTGGTGGAATCGCTACCTCTCATCAACAGGCTGCCGAATTTCAACCTTAACAGTGGTTTTCCTCCTGCTGATGGTCTCCTATCCTCCCACATTCTCCGCTTGTTACCTTGCCACGGACACCCTTCACACAGACCCGCCAGCCCCTATGACCCTGACATGACCTGCCCCTGTTCCGTTCCTGTTTACCGCCGCCTCCGTTTCAATCCTTCTCCTGTCCTCCTTGACCTTCTTGCACCGTGTTTCTCCCCCTTTAGCCTTTTATATACCCTCTTGTTCTCTTCCTCCTCAGACCTGAAGATGGGATCCAGATGGTCAAGCTGTTGTCTCATTTTCAATAAATCCGTTTTGTGTATAGTGGGTTTATCTGATATATATATATATATATATATATATATATATATATATATATATATATATACATATATATATATATATATATATATATATATATATATATATATATATATATATATATATATATATATACATATATATATTCATATATATATACATATATATATATATATATATATACATGTATATATGTATGTATATATATATATATATATATATATATATATATATATATATATATATATATGTATATATATATATATGTATATATATATATATATATATATATATATATATATATATATATATATATATATATATATATATATATATGTGTGTGTGTGTATATACATACATATATATATATATATATATATATATATATATATATATATATATATATATATATTTATATACATATATATATATGCATGTACATATATATTATATATATATTTATATATACATATATATATATATATATATATATATATACATTTATATATATTTATATCTATCTATCTATCTATCTACCTATATATATGTAACAAGGGCTTTATAACGTGTTATTTGCATAAGAAATGAACAGCATAGAAATAGAAATAGAACACAGAATTAGCACAGAAATAGAAATAAAACATAGAATTTGCATAGATATAGAAAATATAATTGCATAGAAACAGAAATAGAACATAGAATTTGCATAGAAACAGAACATAGAATTCGCATTGATATAGAACATAGATTTTGCACAGAAATAGAAATAGAACATAGAATTCGCATAGAAATAGATATAAAACATAGAATTTGCATAGAAATAGAAATAGAACATAAAATTTACATAGAAACAGAAAATATAATAGCATAGAAATAAAAATAGAAATAGAACATAGAATTAGCATAGAAATAGAAATAGAACATAGAATTTGCATATAAATATAAATATAAATAAAGTCTGTCCAAAATCTGTAGCTCATCTCTAAACCTATGGTGATTCTTCTGCAACGAGGCATGACTATGGTTTGCCAGTTGCTATTTGGATCAACAAACAGATAGAAGATTTATACTGTTGTGAAATACAAAGACTTATCACAAGGGAACTGATTGCAAAAGTAGGTGTAATTATAAACAAAAACCTAAACCGAGTATATGCAATGTTGATGGTGTTGTTTGCAATGTAATATTGATCTTGTAGTGATGTATGAATATCCATATAAAGTCATTTCTAATGGTGATCGTTTTTTAATCTTTTTACACATGCCAAACACACACACATATATATGTATATGAATATATATATATATATATATATATATATATATATATATATATATATATATATGTATGTATATATATATATATATATATATATATATATATATATATATATATATATATGTATATATGTATGTGTATATATACATATATATATATATATATATATATATATATATATATATATATATATATATATATATGTATATATATAGATATATGTATATATATATATATATATATATATATATATATATATATATATATATATATATATATATATATATATGTATATATATATATATATATATATATATATATATATATATATATATATATATATATACATACGCTTTATATATATACATATATATATATATATATATATATATATATATATATATATATATATATATATGTGTGTGTGTGTGTGTGTGTGTGTGTGTGTGTGTGTGTGTGTGTGTGTGTGTGTGTGCGGTTATGTGTGTGTGTCACCGAGTATATGCAATGTTGATGGTGTTGTTTGCAATGTAATATTGATCTTGTAGTGATGTATGAATATCCA
>BOPN01000112.1:647867-655367 GCA_017312705.2 Penaeus japonicus
CCTCAACAGACGAAGGATATTCCAAGAATCCTCAAATATGATTAAAGCTATTACAAGAATCCTCAACAGACGAAGGTATTACAAGAATCCTAACAGACGAAGGATATTACAGAATCCTCAACAGACGAAGGACATTACAAGAATCCTCAACAGACGAAGGATATTACAAGAATCCTGAACAGACGAAGGATATTACAAGAATCCTCAACAGACGAAGGACATTACAAGAATCACCAGACGAAGGATAATACAAGAATCCTGAACAGACGTGGGATATTACAAGAATCTCAACAGACGAAGAGCATTCCAAGAATCTCAATGATTAAGGATATTACAAGAATCCTCACAGACGAAGACACAGGAATCCTGAACAGACGAAGGATATTACAAGAATCCTCAACAGACGAAGGATATTCCAAGAATCCTCAACAGACGAAGGATATTACAAGAATCCTGAACAGACGAAGGACACGAATCCGAACAGACGAAGGATATTACAAGAATCCTGAACAGACGAAGGATATTACAAGAATCCTATGACAGACACAAAGAATCCTGAACAGACGAAGGATATTACAAGAATCCTCAACAGACGAAGGATATTATGAATCTCAACAGACGAAGGATATTACAAGAATCCTCAATATATTGAGTATTACAAGAACTAAAACAGACGAAGGATATTCCAAGAATCTCTAACAGACGAAGGATATTACAAGAATCCTCAAATAGACAATGGATATTACAAGAATCCTCAACAGACGAAGGATATTACAAGAATCTCGAACAGACGAAGGATATTACAAGAACTCTCAACAGACGAAGGATATTCCAAGAATCCTCAACAGACGAAAGGTACACAAGAATCTCCCCAACAGACGAAGGATATTACAAGATCCTTCTAGACGAAGGATATTACAAGAATCCTCAACAGACGAAGATATTCCAAGAATCTAACACAGACGAAAGTTATTGAAGAATCCCTTATTGTAGACGAAGGATATTACAAGAATCCTGAACACGAAGGATATTACAAGAATCCTCAACAGACGAAGGACATTACAAGAATCCTCAACAGACGAAGGATATTACAAGAATCCTGAACAGACGAAGGATATTACAAGAATCCTCAACAGACGAAGGATGAATGAACCAACAGACGAAGGATATTACAAGAATCCTCAACAGACGAAGGATATTACAAGAATCCTCAACAGACGAAGGATATTACAAGAATCCTCAACAGACGAAGAGTATTACAAGAATCCTAAACAGACGAAGGATATTCCAAGAATCCTCAACAGACGAAGGATATTACAAGAATCCTCAACAGACGAAGGATATTCCAAGAATCCTCAACAGACGAAGGATATTACAAGAATCCTCAACAGACGAAGGATATTCCAAGAATCCTCAACAGACGAAGGATATTACAAGAATCCTCAACAGACGAAGGATATTACAAGAATCCTCAACAGACGAAGGATATTCCAAGAATCCTCAACAGACGAAAGGTATTACAAGAATCCTCAACAGACGAAGGATATTACAAGAATCCTTAACAGACGAAGGATATTCCAAGCTTAACCTCAAATAGACGAAGGATATTACAAGAATCTCACTAGACGAAAGGTATTACAAGAATCCTCAACAGACGAAGGATATTACAAGAATCCTCAACAGACGAAGGATATTACAAGAATCCTCAACAGACGAAGGATATTACAAGAATCCTCAACAGACGAAGGATATTACAAGAATCCTCAACAGACGAAGGATATTACAAGAATCCTCAACAGACGAAGGATATTCCAAGAATCCTCAACAGACGAAGGATATTACAAGAATCCTTAACAGACGAAGGATATTCCAAGAATCCTCAACAGACGAAAGGTATTACAAGAATCCTCAAATATGATTTGATATTACAAGAATCCTCAACAGACGAAGGGATATTACAAGAATCCTCAACAACCAATGATACAAAGGGACGCCATTTTTGTTGTTGTTGTTGTTCCGATGAGGAATTTATGAAGAGTTCGAAACACCTCGACTTCGTATCTGTTCCTACCGGGAATAAGCTTTATGTCATCCATGTACATATTGAGGAACTGATATATATATATATATATATATATATATATATATATATATATATATATATATATATATATATATATATATATATAAATATATATATATATATATATATATTATATATATATAAATATATATATATATATATATATATATATATATATATATATATATATATATATATATATATATGTTTTAGACATATAATAAAGATATTTTATATCTATGTCTCTCTCAGTCCCCCTAAAAAGCTGACGTCTTTAATTTCTGACATTGCTCCTGAGGAAGGGAGGAAGATATCTGACTGGGAGCGAATAATTAATTCCTGTATGTCAAAGGAGTTCAAAAGATATATATATATATATATATATATATATATATATATATATATATATATATATATATATATAACGAACGGAAACGCCATTTAACTATTAAAGAGCAATTTACTAATTTCCAATGAAACGAATGCTATTTTGGTATTAAAAAAGGGAAACAAATATACAATAAGACTTCAGCCCCATGACCTCTATCAATATCTAAATCATTGCACAGAGATTGCATCTTGTTGCCAGATATATGTTTTAGCATATTTATATAAACTCAAGCTTTATTTTAAACATGAATAAGTTTGCTATTTTGTTCTAACATGAAAAGGGTGGGTTTCGCTAACATTTCTTTTCTTTTCTTTCCCTTTATTTTTACTTTTTATTTATTTATTTTATTTTATTATTTTTTTTTGTGTGTGTGGGAGTGTTTCAGTTCATTTTTCTTCAAATACAATTAAAGATTTCCAGAACGAATTTCCCATGAAAACACCGAAGCCAAAATCAACAACAACAACAACAAAACCAATAACAACACCAACACTATCATCCCAAAACCTAACGTTCTTTTGACAAGCAAAAAAAAAACGAAAAACAAAAAGACCCGCCAACACAACAAATACGACCCACCTCACCTTCCTAACATTACTCTAAAATGACGAGGGAATTCCAAAATTGGCGCAGGGCCCGTAGGGTTGTTAAATGGGTCTTAAATAGGTGCTTCCCAGTCGTGCGTTTGTAATTGGCTCGTTTAAGTAGAGGGACTCGGGTCATTACAAGGAACTAGGAGCTTGAGGAAGTGGTGGTGGTGGGGGGGGGGGGAGATTATGGGTAGGTGGGTATGGGTATTTTGGGTAGATTGTAGTGGGTATTGTTGCCATGGATGAGTGGTAGTGGGTATGGGTATTGTTGTCATGGTTGAGTGATAGTGGGTATGGGTATTTTGGGTAGATTGTAGTGGGTTTTGTTGTCATGGATGGGTGGTAGTGGGTATGGGTAGGGGGTGGATTATGGGTAAGTGGGTATGGGTTTTGTGGGTAGATTGTAGTGGGTATTGTTGACATGGATGAGTGATAGTGGGTCTGGGTATTACGATGAGTAGATCGGGTATTTTGAGTAGATTATAGTGGGTATTGTTGTCATGGATGAGTGATAGTGGGTATGGGTATCACAATGAGTAGATTGGGTATTGTGGGTCGATTGTAGTGGGTATTGTTGTCATGGATGGGCGGTAGTGGGTATAGGTATTGTGGGTAGATTGTAGTGGGTATTGTTCTCATGGACGAGTGATAGTGAGTATGGGTATCGCAATGAGTAGATTATAAGGATAATATTAATGAGACAAGTTTACGAAAGCACTGGAAGGTTCGAGGTGTCGAGGGTTCGAACCGTGTGCCGAAACGTCCCTCACGGATGCTCTACTTACTGATTTATTTCAAAATGTATTCTTTTCCTCTACTAGTCTTTTATCAGTCTTTTAGAATAAATAAAATATTGTCCTTGCGTTTCTTCCGTAGAGTAAATTCGCTTCATACGAAGACACTAAATGAATAATCTTAACATTATCGACCGAGTGAGCGCCAGACATTGATCGTAACTTGGGTCGACTCTCTCTCTTTCTCTTTCTTTCTTTCTCTCTCTCCCTCTCTCTCTCTCCCTCCCTCCCTCCCTCCCTTCCCCCCCCCTCTCTCTCTCTCTCGCTCCCTCTCCCTCTCCCTCTCCCTCTCTCCCTTCCCCCCCCCCCTCTCTCTCTCTCTCTCTCCCAGCCCGTCCTTTACTCTTGACCTTTTCGGGGAAGACACTATCGAAATGACGTGTGTGTGTGTGTGAGGGAGGAAGGGAGGGAGAGGGGGAGGGGGGGGAGAGAGTGAGGATGGGAGAGAGAGAGGGAGGGAGGAGAGTGAGGGAGAGAGAGTGAGGAGGGGGAGGGAGGGAGGGAGAGAGAGAGAGAGAGAGAGGGTGAGGATGAGAGACGGAGAGTGAGGATGAGGGAGGGAGGAGGGTGAGGAGGAGGTTGAGAGCGAGAGTGACAGACAGAGAGAGGGTGAGGAGGAGAAAGAGGGAGAGAGAGAGGGGGGAGGGAAGGGGAGGATGAGCATGAAGGAGGGAGAAGGAGAGAGAGAGAGTGAGATGTCTTTAAAACAAAAAAATAACTGCAACTTAACCGCAAATTTATCGCCTCTATAACCATTACATTACATCCAGAATAACCGGAACAGCCATAAATAACACAGACATTATTGTTTGCAAATGTATAAAATAAAAAAAATAATAATATTTAGGAGAGAGAAAAGGAAGTAAAAACGACACTTTATGAATACGTGTGGGAGGAGAAGACTTTTTTGAGTGGGAGTTCGGGGTGTGTGTGTGTGGGGGGGGGGGGGCTGGGGGGAGAGGAAAGGGAAATGAAGAGGAGAAGGGGAGAGAGGAGGGGGGGGGGGAGGAAGCCAGACTAGACACATCAGGGAAGGTGTGGGCGGTGGTTTGGCTGGGAGAGAGAGAGACTGGGTTTGGGAAATTAACAAGCAGTCTCACTGGTATAGATAGATTGAGAGAGAGAGGAATTAGCATATATTCATGCATAAAGGAACAGACGCCTAACTCTCTCTCTCTTTCTATCTTTCTCTCTCTATCTATCTCTCTCTCTCTCTCTCTCTCTCTCTCTCTCTGTATATCTATTTTAACGATCTGTCTATCTTTTAATCAATATATTTATTACTTGGTTGCACATGGAATACTTGTCCCCACCTAAGTTTTGTACATGAAACTTAATATTCAATGCTGAACAGTTCAGCATTGGCTTATATATGCTATTGGTAAAATATCAAAGTAAACAATTCAGTCATGGACGCGCAAGAGGGAATCAGCACAGATCCCCTCTCCCCAAAACTTTTGTGGGCTTAACCCATTTTCCACCTCAGGAATGTATATGTATATATATATATATATATATATATATATATATATATATATATATATATATATATATATATATATATATATATATATATATATATATATATATATATATATATATATATATATATATATACATATATATGTATGTATGTATATATATATATATATATATATATATATATATTTATATATATATATATATATAAGTATGTCAGGAAAATCCACTATGCACAAAATAGATTTATTAGGGTTTTCTGCCAAATACGTGAAATATATAAATATAAATATAATATAATATATATAATATATATATATATATATATCATATATATCTATATATATAATATATAATATATATGTATATAAAATTACACATATATGTATATACATATATATATATATACTTATTAATATATATGCTTATTGATGTACATATTTATATAAGAGAAAAATTGACAACCACCATATATTATTCGAGTAGAGTTATAATATTCAGTCTGACTGATGACTTGCAATGCAATCATATCAGTTCCTGATCTTGAAACGACATTGGCAACGCTGACAGGAAAACGATTCCCGAGTGGGCGTGTCTGCGGGGAGTGACGTCACGGAGAGTGGGCGGAGTCCCTCACATATAAAGGTTTCCCCTCCATCCCCTTCTTGCTCATACCTGTTGCTTCTTCGGCCGAATACACTCAGAGTCTCTCCGCTTCCACTGCAGCGCTCGTGTGAAGTGTAGGTGAAGGTGAAGGTCAGTGGGAAGTGTGTTGCTGTTCTGACACGGTGGGAAAATGTGTTTTTTAAATTCTGGGTTGTTTGAGTGTGTGTGTGTGTGAAAATCAGTTTTATCGTGTGTGTGTTTTTTTGTTCTATTATGCGGCCGTGTGGACACAAACAGACACACACACACATGTATCTGTATATGTATATATATGTATATATATATATATATATATATATGTGTGTGTGTGTGTGTATGTGTGTGTGTGAGAGAGAGATAGAGGGGAAAAAATACATGTGTAATATATTCTTTTTCATGTGCGTGTATGCCTGTATGTGTGGCCAAGAACTGTTCTTACTAACTGTTCTTGTCCAAGTTATGCACTTTCGCCTCATGATAGCACGCCTCTCCATATATATATATTTTTTATTTTTTTTTCATGTATATAGCACTTTTCACTGTTTGTTTACTTGTATTTGTTGTGTATATCAACAAACAATGATGCAATAGCCACACTTTGCAGACCGTTCTGTTGTACTTTGTTTTATCATTATTAATTTTAGTGATTATCTATCTATTTTGTTTGTGTTTGTTTGCGTGAAACACACACACACACACAAACACACACACTGTTGAGATTTTTTGTGTCTGTGTTATATTATAATAAATATGTGTGCCATTGTACCCATATTTAAAGCACTTAAAGCTACTTAAAGCTAATACCCCTTTCTCACTAACGCGGTTTGAGCTGCGGCAAACAAACAAACAAACAAACAAAAAAAAAAACGTGTTAGAACCGCATGACACCGCATGATACCGTGATACCATCGCAAGCACAGCGGTCAGCGGGTTGCTCGTACTAAGTTTTAGCATATTTTTTCCGCGAGAAAGCTGCGGTCATCTGCGGTGGAGCTCATCCGTGTCAGCACCGCGATGCCACAGTGACAACCGCATTGGCACGGTGCTCACACGGTGCTAATACCGTAGGAGACAAATTATTTTATTTTCATTTATTCACACACACACACACACATACATACACACACACACACACACACACACACACACACACACACACACACACACATATATATATATATATATATATATATATATATATATATATATATATATATATATATATATATATATATATTTGTGGAAGTGAAATTTGCTGGAAAAAATCTAAGGGAAATATACCCATTTTTCACTTACAACTTTTTTGTAACAGGATATAAAAAAATTGATATTTATTTATATATTCACGGGATTTTATATTCATGAAGTCAGAGGCTTTCCCGGTAATTTATATCAGCTAAGAGTAATTAGTAATATTAGCTAATTACTAATTATTTATGCAAAAGGTAATTAGTACTTAAATTTCTACGCAACTGTATGGTATATATGGTATATGTGTATTTAGGTATGTGTTTATAC
>BOPN01000112.1:662867-667867 GCA_017312705.2 Penaeus japonicus
TGTTTGTATGTGTGTGTTTGTCTTTGTTTGTTTGTATGTGTGTGTTTGTCTTTGTTTGTTTGTATGTGTGTGTTTGTCTTTGTTTGTTTGTATGTGTGTGTTTGTCTTTGTTTGTTTGTATGTGTGTGTTTGTCTTTGTTTGTTTGTATGTGTGTGTTTGTCTTTGTTTGTTTGTATGTGTGTGTTTGTCTTTGTTTGTTTGTATGTGTGTGTTTGTCTTTGTTTGTTTGTATGTGTGTGTTTGTCTTTGTTTGTTTGTATGTGTGTGTTTGTCTTTGTTTGTTTGTATGTGTGTGTTTGTCTTTGTTTGTTTGTATGTGTGTGTTTGTCTTTGTTTGTTTGTATGTGTGTGTTTGTCTTTGTTTGTTTGTATGTGTGTGTTTGTCTTTGTTTGTTTGTATGTGTGTGTTTGTCTTTGTTTGTTTGTATGTGTGTGTTTGTCTTTGTTTGTTTGTATGTGTGTGTTTGTCTTTGTTTGTTTGTATGTGTGTGTTTGTCTTTGTTTGTTTGTATGTGTGTGTTTGTCTTTGTTTGTTTGTATGTGTGTGTTTGTCTTTGTTTGTTTGTATGTGTGTGTTTGTCTTTGTTTGTTTGTATGTGTGTGTTTGTCTTTGTTTGTTTGTATGTGTGTGTTTGTCTTTGTTTGTTTGTATGTGTGTGTTTGTCTTTGTTTGTTTGTATGTGTGTGTTTGTCTTTGTTTGTTTGTATGTGTGTGTTTGTCTTTGTTTGTTTGTATGTGTGTGAGAGAGATACATAGAGAGAGAAGGGAAAGAGAGAGAGAGAGAGAGAGAGAGAGAGAGAGAGAGAGAGAGAGAGAGAGAGAGAGAGAGAGAGAGAGAGAGAGAGAGAGAGAGAGAGACAGAGAGAGAGAAGGGACGAGAGGGAAAGAGAGAGAGAGAGAGAGAGAGAGAGAGAGAGAGAGAGAGAGAGGGACGAGAGGGAGAGAGAGAGAGAGAGAGAGAGAGAGAGAGAGAGAGAGAGAGAGAGAGAGAGAGAGAGAGAGAGAGAGAGAGAGAGAGAGAGAGAGAGAGAGAGAGAGAGAGAGAGAGAGAGAGAGAGAGAGAGAGAGAGAGAGAGAAGGAGAGAGAGGGAGAGAGAGAGAGAGAGAGAGAGAGATACATAGAGAGAGAAGGGACGAGAGGGAAAGAGAGAGGGAAAGAGAGAGAGAGAGAGAGAGAAAACGTGTTGTTTGCAATTGAATCAAACTCTCGAGTCGACTTTTGCAATTCACTTAGCAGCAGCAAAGGTAAACGTGTTAGATCTTTTGAAAGAGATCTCTGTAACTAAACTGATTTTTACTGATTAGATTCCAGCGACAGAAGTCCCTTTCAGAGAGAAATAAATAGGTTACAAAGCTTTATTTTCAATAAGCAAAATGTTGATGGCGATTGTTGATGAGTGGTGAGAGGGAAATGGGAGAATAAGAATGAGAGGAAAGGAGATGATAAAAGAGATGGAAATGAGAGAATAAGAGATAATAAAGTAAGAATGAGAGAAAAATAGATGATAAAAGAGATGGAAATAAGAGGATAAGAATGAGAGAATAAGAGATAATAAAGTAAGAATGAGAGAAAAATAGATGATAAAAGAGATGGAAATAAGAGAATAAGAATGAAAGAAAAAGAGATAATAAAAGAGATGGAAATAAGAGAATAAGAGATAATAAAAGAGGTGGAAATAAGAGAATAAGAATGAGAGAAAACGAGATAATAAAAGAGATGGAAATAAGAGAATAAGAATGAGGGAAAAAGAGATGATAAAAGAGATGGAAATGAGAGAATAAGAATGAGAGAAAAAGACATAATAAAAGAGGTGGAAATAAGAGAATAAGAATGAGAGAAAAAGAGATAATAAAAGAGATGGAAATAAGAGAATAAGAATGAGAGAAAAAGAGATAATAAAAGAGTGAGAATGAGAAGACTAAAGTGAGAAGAGACGAGATAGATAGTGATTGCAAATACAGCAACAACAGCATTGAAACTTGCATTGAAAACGGATTTTAATGGGCGCACGTGGGCTCCATGTGGATTACTATATGCAAAATAAGAAGATTGAAATATTTAAAAACTTTATTCTTGTGTTGTAATGGGAATCAGGATTTGAGGTGGTTTCATAAGGTCTTCAGTAACGGCAAATATATTATTTCTAATATTGTCTATTAGATTCACTTTCAACAACACCCAAAAAAATAATTTTTGATAAATCTCTTGGACTCAAATCTTATCCAATATTATAAATAACAAATATTAGGATGAAAATATCACATAATGCTATTGATAATAATGATAATGATAATAATAATAAGGATAAAGATGATAACAATAATAATAATAAGGATAGAGATGGTATTAATAATAACAACAATTTTCATGTGGTATAGAAAAAAAACAAAAAAATTAAACCTTATTCTTACATACTAGAAGGCCGTCACAGGCTGGTACAGTGGTAGCGCGCCGGCCTCACATCCCCGAGGTCGGCGGATCGAGCCCCGTCCAAGCTCGTGAGTTCCCACTGTCGCCTGGCGGTCACTGCTGGCGGTCACTGCTGTCATCAAGTCATCATCATCATGTCAGATCGAGTCAGCACTCGCTGGCACACTCCACACTCTCTTACGAGTTGGCATACGTTGACACAGGCGTGCTTGCAATAGTGCATGCAAGCCCGGCGAAGCATCTGCTACGCAAATCTGGCTTATCCTTATCTAAAGATAAAATAAAGATAGATAAAGATAGAGATACAATGAAATATTGATCTTCCAGTATGAATTATTTTTTATTTATTCATTTATTTATTTATTTATTTTTTGTACTGATTCTACTGGATACACTAATCTCTTATAGATTAAAAGTAACTTTTTTTTTTTTTTTTTTTTTTTTTTTTTTTACTTGCGTTAGTAGTTACTGATCCATAAAGCTCATTAATGTGTTTATAATTACTCATTATGTATATTTACGCTCCCTGGAGGATAACAAGCCTATAAAAATATTCTTCGCAATAAAAAAAAAATAATAATTAATGAAAAAAAAAAAAAAAACGCATCAAGAAGACATCCAATTCATCAAAAGTCTCTCTCTAATTTTTTATTATTTTTATTAAATCAACAAACTGAATTACCGAGCCGTCCTTTGGGAAGTGTCGAGACTCAAAAAAATATCATTATGCAGATGGGCATGAGAATACTTTCCTAAGAACGTTTCCCCTTGAACTATCACCGACTGTCGGGGAGGGGGGGAGGGGGGAGAGGGAGGGGGGGAGGGGGGAGAGGGAGGGGGGGAGGGGGGAAATGGGCCAGACACTCGTAAGGCACTCTTGTTGATGGTGCAAACGGGGCTGTTGTACATTTACTCTTATGTTGTTGGTGGGTGTTGGTGGGTATATATAAGTATATATACTCTTACGAATGTATATGTACGTATACATATGTACATACACACACATGAATATCTATCTATCTATCTATATGTATATATATATATATATATATATATATATATATATATATATATATATATATATATATATATATCTTCCTTTCTATCAGTATA
Source organism: Penaeus japonicus (assembly GCA_017312705.2). Taxonomy (NCBI): domain Eukaryota; kingdom Metazoa; phylum Arthropoda; class Malacostraca; order Decapoda; family Penaeidae; genus Penaeus; species Penaeus japonicus. The sequence continues at coordinate 666,414 of BOPN01000112.1, forward strand.
TAACTCTCTCTTTTTCTCTTTCTTCCCCTCCTCTCTCCACCTCTCTTTCTCTCTCTCTTCCATTCCTCTCCCCACCTCTCTTTCTCTCTTTCCCTCCTCCCCCCCCCCTCTCTCTTTCTCTCCTCCTCCTCCCTCTCTCTCTTCCCCTCCCCCACTCTCTCTCTTTCTCTCCTCCCCTCCCCTCTTTCTCTCCCTCTTTCCCTCACCCCTCCTTCTCTCTCTCTTTCTCTCCCTCACCCCTCCTTCTCTCTTTCTCTCCCTCTTCCCCTCCCCTCTTTCTCTCTCCTCCCCCCTCTCTCTCTCTTTCTCTCCATCCTCCCCTCCCCACCCCTTCTCTCACTTTCTTTCCCTCCCTTCCTCACCCCCCCCCTCTCTCTTTCTCTCTCTCTCTTTCTCTCCTTCCACCCTTCCTCACCCCCCCTCTCTCTTTCTCTCCAACCTCCCCCCTCCTCCCCCCCCCTCTCTCTCTCCCCCCTCCTCCCCCCCCCCCTCTCTCTCTCAAAATTAGCCATTCCCAATAAGCCCCCCAATACCCCGCAACACCCATGACCGAACTGAAAAAGCCATCCGTTATCCGTTATCCGCAATATCCGAATAGAAAAGATGTGATCGCGGAATCGTTTGGGGTGTGTGTGTGTGGGGGGGGGGCTTGAGGAGATGGATATCGTCGCGGCTCCCCTCCCCCCCCCCCCCCCCCCCCCCCCCCCCCCCCCCTCCTGGATTTCAGAAAGAGTTCGAAAAGGATTGCATTTTCCTCTTAGCTATATTGAGTGAGAGAGGGTATTCGTCAGCGGGAAAGCTCTTCATAAATTCTCTCCTTAAAGAGAAAGGGGAAAGGTAGTCGAGTACGAGACGAGTGGGTGTTTTTGGTTGAGATGGATGGGTTGGGTGGGGTGTTGATAGGCTGAGAGAAAGAGAGGGAGAGATAGATGGATAGATAGAGAGAGAGGGAGAGATATAGAGCGAGAGAGAAGGAGGGAGAGATAGATTTAGAGATAGAGGGATAGATAGATAGAGAGATAGAGATAGATAGATAGAGAGAGAGCGAGAGAGAGGGATAGAGGGATAGATAGAGAGATAGTTAGAGCGAGAGAGAAAAAGAGAGAGAGGGATAGAGCGAGAGAGAGAGAGAGGGATAGAGATAGATAGAGAGATAGAGCGAGAGAGAAAGAGAGGGAGAGGGATAGATAGAGAGATAGAGCGAGAGAGAGAGAGGGATAGAGATAGATAGAGAGATAGAGCGAGAGAGAGAAAGAGAAGGATAGAGATAGATAGATAGAGCGAGAGAGAGAAGGATAGAGAGAGAGATAGAGAGAGGGATAGATAGATAGATAGAGCGAGAGAGAAAGAGAGGGAGAGGGATAGATAGAGCGAGAGAGAAAGAGAGGGATAGATAGATAGATAGATAGATAGAGAGAGAGGGAGAGGGATAGATAGAGAGAGAGGGAGATAGA
>BOPN01000112.1:672867-677867 GCA_017312705.2 Penaeus japonicus
TGGGGTGTGTGTGTGGAGGGGGGGTGTGAGGGTGTTTTTTGTGAGGGGAGGGGGGGTGTTTGTGGAGGGTGTGTGTGTGGGTGTGGGGGTGTTTGTGGAGCGGGAGGGATGTGGGGGGGGGGGTGGAGGGGTTGTTTGTGGTGGGGGGGGGGTGTTTGTGGTGGGGTGTTTGTTTTGTGTTCACTTTCTTTGTATGTAATTTGATTCGCGTGGAAATGTGTTGGTGTGTGCGTATGTATATATGTATGTATGTATGTTTCGTAATCACTCAATATGCGACAAAACGTACACTATATAATAGATGTTTGTGTGTGCGTTTATGCATGTCTTTGTCTTGTGCTCAAAACTTTTAACCTTCGACTGAACATTAGACAAATAAAAAAAAAACTTTATCTATATATTCCCTTCGACTTAGAGGATTTTCCATCCTTTTATCAACACGATAGATTATATTATACATCCAGACATAACAAAAATTTAATAACTTTCTCTTGAGACACGCATGAGTAATATAAAACCATATAAAAACGTAATATAAAGTCCTCAGTCTTTATCAATATAACCAAATCTTTTTACTTTTGTTTATTGTACCGATGTATATAATAAAACAAAATTATTGAAAATCTGTTGCAATTTCTCATTATAAATAATAATGTGATGATTAAGATTTGTGTCTGTTTGTTTCGATCACTCTAAATGTTATGGTTGTTTTCGTATTTCTTAGTACGTTTTGGGGATTTATCTTTAGTGTATATATATATATATATTTTTTTCGTTATATTGCTTTCTTCCTGTTGTTGTTATCTTTATTATTGTTGTTGTTATTATTGTTATTATTACTATTGTTGTAATCATTACTATTACCATTATTATCATGATTAACACAATTATCATGGTATTGATACTATTATTTTTATAATGATGATAATGAAAACAATGATAATGATAGTTATATTGATTATATTAATTATAACATTATCGTTGTTAGTAGTAATAGTAATAGTAAGGAGGATAATGTAACCAATGATTAAGATAATGATGATAAAAAAAGAACAATGATACCAATCATATTGTTAATAATGATTATAATAATTAGCATCGTTATCATTGATATGTTATCATCACAACTTTCACTACAACTTTTGTTATCATTATCATCATCATCATCATCATCATCATCACCACCACCACCATCATCCTCATCATCACCAACATCATCATCATCACCATCACTGCCACAATCACCACCACCAACATCATCATCATCATCATATCCATTGAAAATAAATTTGTTCAAGAAAAGACCATTAGAATTAGCAAGGAATGAAATATTCATCACAACTGACAGCAGTCAACGGTTTATTCTGACAGCTATACCATATGGTCGAAGGTTTTAGAATTGGAGTGACGAAATTTATGAATATGTGAATGAATTAATGTATGTTTTTTCATAAACAGATAGGAATGAAATATCTATCTATATATATCTATATATTTTCTCTCGCTCTCTCTTTCTCTCTTTCTATCTCTCTCTCTCTCTCTCTCTCTCTCTCTCTCTCTCTCTCTATATATATATATATATATATATATATATATATATATATATATATATATATATATATATATATATGCACACACACACACACACACACACACACACACACATATATATATATATATATACCTAGTGGTCTTTCTTATGGGTGCAAATGACAGAAAGAACAATAAGTAACAAAATTAGGATATGAAAATGATAATGATAGTAATATAGCGATAATGATAACAGTAATGATGATACTACCAATAATAGCAATAATCATAACAGTAATAACAACAACAATAATTATAATGATAATAATAATAATAATGATAAAGATCATTATAATAGCAATAATAATGATGATGATAATAATAATAATAATGATAATGATCATTATAATAACAATGATGATGATAATGGCGGATCATTCCCCAACATCTATTTGTCCTACGAGGATCTTCTCAGTCATCAAGAAAAGCTCCTATTACATCAGTCAACAGGAGTGATATACGACATGCCATTTCATTCCTAGCATAGGACGTTCTCAAAGCCAGAAGGAAATCTTTTCCTGATCCCTATAAGTAGTGGCGAATCCAGGGATGATGTGTTGGGGGGTGTGGTGGGGGGTGGGGGTGGGGGGAGGGGGCGCCTCTCTTCGGTGTGATAGACTGTTCCCGGGTGGGGGAGTGGGGGGTGGGGGTGGGGGGTAGGTGTCTCTCTTAGGCGTATTGCACGATATATAGAAATATGGGGATGGTTTAGACATATATGTGAATATTGTTGTGCTGATATTGATAGCAATGTGTCGACTGGGAGGTGTTCGTATGATTTTCTTTGTAAATTTACAAGAACGATGTGGTAAGTAGTAAGTAGGGTTCTCTACTTATTAATAACACTACCACTAAATGAAAGGAAAAACTTGCGAATGAATAGCCTATTCATTATTTGGAATGCTTTCGCCTGAAGAGGAACTTTCATGAAAAAGTTCGAAACGTCGCAAGTTTTTCCTTTCATTTAGTGGCAGTGTTATTAATTCTGTTATGTGCACGTTACTGTGTTTTTTTTCGGATTTCGGTGTTCCCAACCCCCTCCTTTGCAACATGCTGGATTCGCCCTGCTTTATTTCTCTCTCTCTCTCTGTTTCTTTCTCTCTCTCTCTCTCTCTCTCTATCGATCTATCTATCTCTGTCTCCCTCTCTCTCTCTTTCTCTCTCTCTCTCTCCCTCTCTTTCTCGCTCGCTCCTTCTCTCTCTCTCTCTCTCTCTCTCTCTCTCTCTCTCTCTCCCTCCCTCCCTCTCTCTCTCTCTCTCTCTCTCTCTCTCTCTCTATTTCTTTCTTTCTTTCTCTCCCGTGTGGCTGTATGTCAATCTTCATTCTCTAGGATTTATGGCACACGAGGGAGAAGCTGAAAGGAAATCGCAGTTTCCAGTGCATGTACAGTATACACACACATATGTATGTATATATGTGTGTGTGTGTGTGTGAGTGCGAGAGAGAGAGAGAGAGAGAGAGACAGAGAGAGAAAGAGAGAGAGAGAGAGACTCGAAACGTCACGATATATTGTTCTTTATGGTGGCTTCGTTTCATTTCATCTTTGTCCACACAACATACAGCATAAACAGAACACAACACACAACACAACATAAACAGAGCACAACACAAAGAGAACACAACAACACACAACACAAACAGAAGACAACAACACACAATACAACCACAACACAAACAGCACAACCAACACAAACCCAAACAACACACAACACAAAACAGAAAACACGAAAAACAATAACAAAACAAAAAGAAAACAGAAAAAAAAGCAAATCTAACCATTTTCTCTTCCTTTTCTCTTCCAGAAAATGGAGAACTCCCGAGGGCTCGTTCTTCTCCTGGTAGCACTGGGTCTGGTAGCATCAGCTGCTGCCTTCAACCCCGACCGTACCATCTACAAGTGGTCGCCTCTGTGGTTTAATAATTACTACAGGAGAGCTAATTTATTCAAAAGGGTTAGTGCTTTGTGGGGAGAAAGTTTTATTATTATTATTATTAATTTATTATTATTATTATTATCATTTTTATTTTTTTCCTCTTTTTTTTTTTTTTTTTTTACTTTTTTTTTTTTTTTTTTTGGGGGGAGGACGTATTTGGGCAGAGATGTGAGTAAAGTAGGTGGTTGCAGTAGTGGTGGTAGATGTAGTGGGAAGGTAGTGAGGCAGGAAGGTGTAAGGTTTGTTGGTTATATCTTGAGTTTGATATATGTATGTGATGGTATATTTATTGCATATGTAGCGTTATGGACATGCTGTTGGGTTGATAGTTATTTGTGTATCTACCTATTTATCTATCTATACGCACTATTATACACACACACACACACACGCACACACACATACATATATATATATATATATATATATATATATATATATATATATATATATATATATATATATATATATATATATATATCTACATATATATAAATATATATATATATATATATATATATATATATATATGTACATATATAAATATATATATATATATATATATATATATATATATATATATATACATATATAAATATATATATATATATATATATATATATATATATATGTATATATATATATTTTTTTTTTTTTCTCTTCTTTTTTTTTTAAAGATAAATCACATTATTTTAATCATCTATTCGGATATCGTTTTTCACATATGCATCTTTATCTTATTTATCTATTTATCTATTTATTTTTACATATATCACATCGTTTTTTACACAATTACACATTACTTTCCTTGTGTATATATATATTTCTTTTCACACCTTTTCCTTTTTTTAAATAAATCATACAATGACCTGACCTTTCTAAATAACTTCATTACAACATAACCTTATACAATATACATGGAATACACCTCACAAATATTGGAAATTAAGATTAAGATTAAGATTACTTAGATAAAAAAGGATCAAAGAAATACGAGAAGACCCTGTGCGAGATAACCGATTATACGACATCTAAGTAGCCACCATATCTCTCAAGGGAAACCGAGCCACAGATGTCTATGAAAGTCTCAAAGGGATTCCTGTTTTCCGTCGCTGCTTATGCTCTTGGGGATTATTTTGCCGAAGGGAAGGAAGAGAGGGAGGGGGGAGGGAGGCAGCGAGGGAGGGAAGGAAGAGAGGCAGGGGGGAGTGAGGGAGCGAGGGAGGGAGGGGGAGTGAGGGAGCGAGGGAGGGAGATTGGGAGTGAGAGAGAGAGAGGGTGAGAGAGAAAGGGAGGAAAGGAGGGAGCAAGGGGGGTTGGATAAGAAGAGAGAGAGGGAGATTGGGAGAGACAGAGAGAGAGAGAGAGAGAAAGGGGTTGAGAGAGAGAGAGAGAGAGAGAAAGGGATTGAGAGAGAGAGAGAGCGAGGGAGCAAAGTACAGAGGAAGGTAGAGAGAGAGCGAGGGGAAGGAGGA
>BOPN01000112.1:685367-687867 GCA_017312705.2 Penaeus japonicus
TGTGGTAACTATATATGGCGAAAAATCTCCGTTCCCAGAAGCTGGTTAACCTAATGGCGTGTTTTTTTTTTTTTTTTTTCTTCTTCTTCTTTTTCTTTTCTTCTTCTTCTTCTTCTTCTTCTTCTACTTCTTCTTCTTCTTTTGTGTGTGTTTTCTCACACTTTGGTTGAGAAATGTTCCTTTTGGGTTGAATTGTTTTTTTTTAAAGACGGATGAATCTCGAGTTAAGTTTGTAATGAAATGTGGGGAAAAATAAATATTTAGCAAAGACTAATAATGTGAAGAAAATTATAGACCTATGGTTACCATTTCTAAGGAAATCTGGAATGAGCTTAAATTAACTTTTTTTTCTTTTTCTTTTTTTCCTTTTGCAACAGAAACCTATTCTTGATAAAAAAAAAACGTGTTTGTGATATTGGTTCTGATTATATCAAATTCCAATATTAACTGATTCTCCAAATTATTATTATTATTAATATTGTTATTAATATTTTAGTCATCCATTATTGTCTTTTTCAAATACCAAAAAAGTAATAAGATACCACATATGTAAAGTATTATGATAGATAAAGACTAATATTATGATTTATTGATATAATATTTGATATCACAACATACCATAGATACAGTTCACATCTAAATTGATTTTTTTCCCTATAGATAAATTTAGTTCCTTTTTTGTTTTGACCGATTTCACTTCTTGTTAACATTCATATGTCACCATCAGCATTATTAAAAGATTTGGAAAAGATAAAAGTATTGGTTGTGTTAAGGAAGAGTGTAGGTAGGGGGTAAGGTAGGTTTCTCATGTCACCCTCTATTACACTCTCGCATGCACACGCACGCGCATACGCACACGTACATACGTGCACGCGCACACATACACACACGCACACACACAGTGTATATATATATATTTATATATATATATATATATATATATATATATATATATATATATATATATATATATATATATATATATATATATATATATATAATGATAATAATAATATTAATGGTAATGATAATAATAATAATAATAGTAATAATAATAATAATAATAATAGTAATAAAATTCATGATAATGATTATTATAATAATAATAATAATAACAAAAGTAATAAAAATCATGACGATAATAATAACAATAATAATAATAATAATAATAATAATGATATATATCTTTATAATGATAATGAATAAAATGATAATATTGCTAATAAAAAAGATAAATAAATACCCCAACCCCCTCCACCTCAGCCATCAAATCCACCCCAAAAATCCCTCTATTTCTCCCCGTAGGACCGTAGGACTTGGCGAAGGATTCAGCGACACCCTGAGCGACTACTGAGTGACGCCCGTGATGCGGTGAAACACGCTTTAGGCCGCCCACAACGCCCACCGACGAGTATAGAGGCAGGCATGTAGGATGGTAAAGAACTGAGTCTACGGAAGTGATTTCGTCCTTAGGAAAATAGGATCGGAAATAGGAGTGAGAGATAAATGGGTTTTTGGGAATAAATAATAATAATGTTTTATTATAATAATTATAATAATAGATAATAATTATATAATAATGGGAATAAATGAGAGATAAATGGGTCTTGAAAATAGGAGAGATATAGATAGGAACGTAAATAGGAGTGAGAGATAAATGGGTTTTTGGGAATAGGAAAGAGATAAATTGGTTTTGAAAATAGGAAAGAGAGATAAATAGGTCTTGAAAATAGGAGAGAGATATTTATTCTATGCTGTTATGGTTATTTCTTAATGGTTATAATATTATCATAATGATGGCTTGTGATTATTATTATTATTATCATGATGGTGATGATTTGTGGTTGTCATTGTTTTGGTGATGATTATTTTGGATAATTATGATGATTGTGATGATTGTGATGATTATATATATGGTAATCACTGTTGGAAATAATGATATATTGTTGGTGGTAATGTGACACCATTAGTAATGTTTTTTTTTAATGATAGTGACACCAACTTAAATAGTATTTAATAGTTACGATGATGTAAAACTATTATTACCAAGCTTTATGTTGACAATCAGAAGAAGCTAAAAATAAAAGGGATTGTATGAAAATTCAGGATTATAATGTTAGCAATTAATTCATAATATTATGAATCATGAACCAAATTATAACGATCATTATGAAACAACAAAGAAAAATATTAATATGATAAATAATGATAATTATATGAAATGGTTAAATTATTAAGATGAATGTTATGACAGATAGACCCGAACCCACGAACAGGACAGGAAAATATAGGCCTATATATACTTTAACATTTCTCTGAACATAAATTTTATTTGAGTGATAGTTAAGGTTAAACATGTTAGAATGATAGGTATTTTTATCCATAAGATGACTGATAAACAAGAAATAAACAAGAAATGGAAATATATTACATATGAATATAAACATGTTTATATATATATATATATATATATACATATATACTTAACACACACACACAC
>BOPN01000112.1:715367-717867 GCA_017312705.2 Penaeus japonicus
TTTGATTTGCGACGACACCTCGAGCGAAGTCGAGAAAATGGAGCGTATTGTGGATGTAATATAAGCAAGAGGTCGTCAACGTAACAGAATCTGCAGCACACAGTGGCAGCATATGACTCGTCACCATGAAAGCATGATGGTGTTTTTTGTTTTTTTTTCTAACTGACACCCTAACACTTCCTATGATCAAACAAAACCACATGCTGCTTGTTGGTGCCACCTGCGCTCTCATCTCTCTCTCGCTATCTATCTCTGTCTCTGTCTGTCTCTCTGTCTCTGTCTATCTATCTATCTCTGTCTCTGTTTGTCTGTCTGTCTCTCTCTCTCTCTCTCTCTCTCTCTCTCTCTGTCTATCTATCTATCTATCTCTCTCTGTCTGTCTGTCTGTCTCTCTCTCTCTCTCTTTCTTTCTCTCTCTCTCTCTCTCTCTCTCTCTCTCTCTCTCTCTCTCTCTCTCTCTCTCTCTCTCTCTCTCTCTCTCTCTCTCTCTCTCTCTCTCTCTATCCACCTCTTTCCTCTTACTTATTTTCTTCCCACTTCCCTTCTCTTCCTTTGTATATGATTCTGTAAACTCAAGTATACAAGTGTGACTAAGTATATACAAGTAACCTACACCATAAACACGTACATACACGTGTGAATGAGTGTGTGTGTGTGTGTGTGTGTGTTTGTGTGTGTGTCTTTTCTTGGGTCAGCTTACACAAGCAAATTATCTTCATACTTCCGGATAAAGTATGAGTCAGGAACTATACTGACTATCATTTACTCTTACTGTATACTTCCTATTTGTCTTTTCCTCGCTCGTCAATGCTATTTCTTACTCTAACACTTAAGATAGTTCTTCATGTGATACCTATGGCATTGGTTACTCTAAGGCCTATGGCACGGCATTCATTAACACCTATGGTAATTCTTGCTCTAATATCTATGCCATTGTTTACTCTAACACTTACTCTAACACTTATGGTAGTTCTTGCTCTAACACCTATGCCATTGTTTACTCTAACACCTATGGTACTTCTTACTCTAACACTTATGCCATTGATTACTCTAACACTTATTCTAACACCTATGGTAGTTCTTGCTCTAACACTTATACCATTGTTTACTCTAACATTTACTCTAACACCTATGGTAGTTCTTGCTCTAACACTTATACCATTGTTTACTCTAACACTTACTCTAACACCTATGGTAATTCTTGCTCTAACACTTATGCCATTGTTTACTCTAACACCTATGGTAGTTCTTGCTCTAACACTTATGCCATTGATTACTTTAACACCTATGGCATTTCTTCACCAATACCTATTTTATTCCTTCCGCTAACCACCATTTCCTGCATCATCTATAACGAAAAGTATCAAAGAACTATTTATTTTCTTGAGAGAATATATTAATCTAATTATGTTAAAAGATATTATTATTATTAGTTGAGAGAATATATTAATTTAATTATATTAAAAGATATCATCTGTACCCAAAAATATCAATGCAAAGAACTTTTTTTTTTTTTTTTTTTTTTTTTTTTTTTATCCTATCGGCTTCCATCGTCTTCTGGTTTGAACATCAGGCAGTTAGTTGATCAGGATATAAATGATATCTTTGATATCATTTTTCAGGATAGGAATGGTTCCTTTATTAAAGTCGATTAAAAGAGCAATATTGGTTTAGTTTTATATGTTCTAGTATTTTGGCATCGATATTAGGTGACGTGTGTGTGTGGGGGGGGGGGGGGTAACAAAAAAAAAATGTCTTTATCTTAGAGTATGTAAATATCTCAGTACATATATGTGTATATACATATATTTGTATATATATAGACCTGTATAATTTCGTTATACAGGTCTTAGAAATCAAACTTATGAACATTCGTGTGTATATCAAGAGTTACAGAACCATCTAAGTAATGCATCAAGAGGATATATATCTCCACGAACAATCCATTCATTTCTTCTTAAATTCCAATCCTTCCGAATCCCATTTACTAATCTCTTATAAGGACGAAGCTCCATACATAGCCAATGGCACCGTAAGCTTACTACTACCCCTTTACCCCTTTCCGCCAGACTTCCGGTCTTCCCCCCGAGGCACTGGGGTCGCTCGGCGCACCTTTCTTTCTTTCTTTCCTTTCGCCATACTGGATTTCGTCCGAGCATCTGCCATGGTGACAGCGCTGGTACTTCTGCGCATAACCCACAGCTCTGGCGGATCAAGAAGTGTAAAGTGAACCCGCCAGCCGACGAGTGCGTCACTTCCTCCTGCCGGGTCTGGTGTCGCGAAGGAAAAAAAAAAAAAAAAAAAAGAGAAGAGGATTGAGAAGCGCACAGGACTCACTTACGCTCGTTTATACTGTACACGTACGCACGTAAACGCTCATATATATGTACATGTAGATAGAGAGAGAGGGAGAGAGGGGATAGAGAGAGAGAGAGAGAGGGAGGGAGAGAGAGAGAGAGAGAGAGAGAGAAAGAGAGAGAGAGAGAGAGAGACCTCGACT
>BOPN01000113.1:0-5000 GCA_017312705.2 Penaeus japonicus
TTTGCCGGCCATTACCTTTTCCTTCGTGACCCCTGGATTTATCCATACGTAGATTTCGAGCTTATTCAATCATCCCTTTAAACATCTGAAACTGTATTGGGTTGTGTCCGTTTGCACGTCGGAGACTTTAATAAAAGAGGAATACGAGGACAGAGTAATCTCGGGCGACCAAACAAAAAAAAAGAAGAAAAAACATCATATTAGCACTTGGGGCGGGGGGGGGGGGAAGCGAGAGAGAAAAAACAGAAAATCACGTTCAAAATCGATAGTTAAAGTTACGCTCCAGTTTACACATCGTTCAACAACACCCTTCTGATCTCCCCTTCCTGAAAAAAAAAAAGTAAAAAAGGATATGATATTCAAAAATCGATTCCGGTTTGGTAGCGGGGACAATATGGTAATAATGAAGAGGGAGAGAGAGAAGCGAGAGAAATAGAGCGGCTACAGACTGCGCATGCCGCCGATTCGATATGCGTTCATAATGATTGATGCTCTTTTGTTAAGTCGCGGTGACGTCACATGGCGGGAACGACATTAGCGACCGCCGGGCTAAAGAAGTATTGTGAGAACGCGCGTGTGTGTGTGTGCGTGTCGAGGGGGAGAGCGACAACCACGTCTCTATTTTTCTTTTTTTCTTCTTTATCTCTTATTCATTTATCGTTGTTTTTCTTTTTTGTCATTTTCCATTACTTAGTGGTAATCATATTTAGTTAGCGGTATTACCAACCTATGTCGGACTCCAGGTCGGCGTGAAAAAATATATTCTTTTTTTCCTCATAAATAACGTTAATGATGATCCCGACTGTAAAAAGGATAATACAAAAAATAACTCCTCCTTGCAATAAATCACGCTAAACATTGCAATCATGTAGACAAGGCCAAATATGTGGCTGAACCGTGGCATCGCGCCTGGTCAGTGTGTAACAGTGTGGTAACATTCCTGACCCAGCGCCCTCTGGCGGGGAATTGGCCACTATATACGGCTCTATTGGGGAGAGAGAGAGAGAGAGAGAGAGAGAGAGAGAGAGAGAGAGAGAGAGAGAGAGAGAGAGAGAGAGAGAGAGAGAGAGAGAGAGAGAGAGAGAGAGAGAGAGAGAGAGAGAGAGAGAGAGAGAGAGAGAGAGAGAGAGAGAGAGAGAGAGAGAGAGAGAGAGAGAGAGAGAGGGGGGGGGGGGGGAGAGAGAGAGAGAGAGAGAGAGAGAGAGAGAGAGAGAGAGAGGGAGAGAGAGAGAGAGAGAGAGAGAGAGAGAGAGAGAGAGAGAGAGAGAGAGAGAGAGGAAGATAGAGAGAGAGAGAGAGAGAGAGAGAGAGAGAGAGAGAGAGAGAGAGAGAGAGAGAGAGAGAGAGAGGGGGGGGGGGGGATGGAACTGTCGGGGGAATGAGAGAGGGACTCAGAATGAGGGAGCGAGGTTGGAGGGTATGAGAGACGAAGAAAGAGCAGAAGGTCGGTGACGAAAAAGAGAATTAGAAAACGGAGGGGATGAGAAAGAGAGAAATATAGATAGAGACTGAGACAAAGAGAGTGAGGATGAAAGACTAAAACAGAGAACGAGGGAGGGGAGGAGACTGTGAGAGAATGAGGGAGGTTGCAGGAGAAAGAGAGATAAGGTGGAATGAGAGAGGGGGAGGAAGGAAGAGTGAAATGTATATATATATATATATATATATATATATATATAGGGGGGATGGAGAAGAAATATAGACAAGTTAAACGGGTTATAGTAGCGTGACCGAAAGAGAATGAGAGGGAGAGAAGGAGGACAAGAAGAAATAGAAAACAAACAGGCAGCCAGAAAGATCAAGCGTTGGTCACCTCTCTACGCGCTGGCATGCCTGATATCTCATCGCGTCTTGCGGAACCAGATATCTATTTCCCTGACCTCTAAAACGGCGATTCCAAGCATTCCGCCATCACCCTATGTCAGCGCGAATCCAGAGGCAGAAAAACGACGGCAATTTAGAAGGCGAACGCTGCAGATGTCCCAGAAGAGCTTCTCAGTCACGGTCTCTGAGCATATATTCATCTCTTTATTATCATTAACATCTACATATACAAATACGTATAAGTAGACCTAATGCAAAGCTCTTGTCAGACCGATGGAAGTAAGCAAACAAAGTGTAATAGCCATATTGTGACCCCTCCCACCTGCCCCCCTAGTCAACCCCCAACCCCCAACCCCCAGGAAAGGCCGCCTCCTCTCCAGGCAGGCCAGGTAGACCAGGCTAATCTGAAATAATCATAAAATTATAACCTACACACCCGGTCGGTGTCGTTCGCTACACTCACACTTTTTGTATATACTGTGTGTGTGTGTGTGTGTGTGTGTGTGTGTGTGTGTGTGTGTGTGTGTGTGTGTGTGTGTGTGTGTGTGTGTGTGTAGATATATATTGACAAATAGTTTTAAAGAGAAAAGCAGGTTTGTGTGCACATTTCTTGCTCTATTTTCGTGAACAGACTTTCTTCATTGACTCTATGCCAAAACAAATATATTTCCATCTCACGGTTCAAAATGACAGTAAGGAGTCCGTTTCTCTCCATCGCAGCTTCTCTAAGCACTACACTTCGTGCTCTTTATTCCACGCAATGCGATGCCATCATCCATCATTCCAGTCTACTCTATCTGTCACGCCACTCCACCTCCTCCCTGTCACAAACAACAACAATTACACTTCCTCAGACCCACAAAGCCTGATCTTTCTCCCTGTAATTTCCACTCTATTCTCTTTCATTACACCTCATTTTTATCACCGACTTTCCCTCCTCTCGTTTGCGGTTCTCTTTTCTTCTTCTTTGAGAGGCATATTATGTCCGGACATGTTGCTGGTCATTAATCCCTTTCTCTCTCTATTTCTTTTTCCTTTGCTCGTTTGAGGCGCTGAGAAAAGGCGAGCCTAATCTGCGAGTGTTTACTCCTCGCGGAATCATTTCGGACGTTGTTTACATTCTTGGCTTCCCTTTTCACACGTGTGGAGGACCGCGGCCCCGCCCCCGCTCGCCGCCGGTCGTCTCAGTGGGACCCGGCGCTCTGATCAGCGGATCATGGCGGCGCTATAATGACAGAGCCCGGCCGCCCCGTGTGTTTGCGCCGAAGAAACTCAGTCAGGTATACACACACGTCTGAGACCTGACATAACGTTTCCTCTCGAGTAATTGCCTGTCAGGTAGGACGGTGTGTGTGTGGAGGGGGGGGGGGGGTATACAGTGGCAGAGTGGCGGAAATGCCAGGATTGGACGGAGGAAGTATATGAGAAAATAAAATAGGGGGGATGGGAGACTCACTTGGGATCTGGAGACAAAAGAAAAATAGTAGAACAGAAAAAATGATAAATGTCCACAAACATTTATATAACTATATTCATATTTCAGATAAGGATCTAATGCTGTATATTTCACACGTATAATTATATTTATGTGTATATATACAGACAGATGTAAAGCGATATATACTTAATTTCCACCAGTAAATATTATAATTTGTACTTCTAATAAAATTTAAACAGATAATATATTCATTTCAGTTTCGAAACAACTCCTTAAAAATGTCAAAACGAGGGAACGAGAACAGCGTCGTTAGCTACATTATTCATGACTCATGGAGAGCGAGGGGACATATGCTGTTCATCTTATTGGTTAGTGTGCGTGATACTGCTAATAGAAACAAGAAAACGAATAAGTACATTCATGTTTTATCCCTTTTTCAGGTTCTCAATGAGCTTCTACGTTCCTGTCACTGACAGAAGTGAGACTATAAAGGGAAGAGAAGCGACAATACTAATCCGTGAAACCTTGCCCCAGGTAAGAATCTTTTCCAGTGTTGCAATTGCATAGACATGTGTGAGAGAGAGAGAGATTGTGTGGGCTATATGAATGTATATATGTATGTCATGTACCCTGCTTCCTTCCCCAAATCGTTCCCCTTCTCTGACTTCCATACTCTCCCGCAACCGTCGGCTCTCCTCCACTCCTCCTCACTCCTCCCCTCCACGCTGAGCTTCTCGCATAACTCCTTGAGCTCCATTTCCCCTCACTGGAAAAAAGCTTAAGTCACCCTCTAAACACTAAACACCGCGCCACGCAGTCCCCTCGCTAAAGCCAGCAGTAATTGTCGGGCCAACTTGGGTTACGTGGTGGTTAGGGGAGAGAGGAAGGGAGGAGGAAGAGGAAGGAAGGAGGAAGAGGAAAGCAGAGTGAGACAGAGGGAGGAGGGGAGTGAGGAGAGAGAAGAAGGAGAGGGAGGAAGAAGTGGGGAGAGAAAAGTGAGAAGGGGGGAGAAACGGGAGATGTAAAGTGAAAGTGAAGAGGATAATGGAAATAGGAAGAAGGAGCGAGGGGAATGGAGGAATGGGGAGAAATGGGTGTGGTAGGAGTAGAACGACGAGAAAGATAGGTTGGAGAGAAGGAGATGAGTGTATGGAGAAGGACGAAGTCCTAGAAAATAAACAGGAAGGAACTTACAGAAAAAATAGGAATCACAAAATATTATCACTATATTTGTGAATACTATTAATATTAATAATGCTATTGCCGGAACTTGTTTTAATATAAACAACAATATCAATAACGATGATAGGAATAACCAGAGAAGAAAATGGAAATGGAAGAGGAAAGGAAGAAATAAATCTCGAAAAACAAGAGCAAGCAAGAAGGGGGGCAGAGGAAGGGAGAAGAGAGGACAGAGGGGAGGGGAGAGAGGGAAGAAGAGGGGAGAGGCCTGGCCGCCATGGCTGAGGGAACACCGAAATTGGGTCATTTCTCTGAAGAGGTGAGGGGGGAGGGAGGGAGGGGAGGGCGGCCCAACACCCTCGTTCGGTGGTCTTCGTCAGGGTAATGAGGGAAGAAGAGAAAGAGGGGAAAGGAAAGGGAGAGAAATATATGGAGACAGAGGGAGGAAAGAGGAATAGGAAGGGAAGAAAGAGAGAGGATAGGAAGGAAAGAGAATGTAGTGAAGGGAAGGAGAACGAGAGGCACAAACAGAGAATAAAGAGAGGAAGAGGTTGAT
>BOPN01000113.1:35000-40000 GCA_017312705.2 Penaeus japonicus
TCAGATTCGTGGTGACGTCATTCAGGTCAGCACCGCCAGTGCAAAGGTGTGAAATCAGAGCTGTGATTGACAGCTGCCCCGCCTACCTCGCTGTAGAGACAAGGAGGCGCCTGGGGTATCTTGTATAGGACATTGGTCCATTACTATTATTATTATCATCATTTTCATCGTAATTATCAACATTATTATCAATATCATCTTTATCATTGTCATCATCATTATTATCATCATTATCATTAGCATCATTATCATTATCATCATTATTATCAATATCATCTTTATCATCGTCATCATCATTATTATCATGATTATCATTATTATCAATATCCTCTTTATCATCGTCATCATCATTATTATCATCATTATCATTATTATGATAATCATCGTCACCACAATCCTCATTATTATCATTGCTATCATCTTTAACATTATTATCCTTATCATCTTTATCATCATTATTATTATGAGCATCATTATTATTAGTCATTGTCATTATTATCATCATTAATATCATTATCATTGATATCATTATCAATATTATCATCATTGTCGTCATTATCATTGTCATTATTACCATTATCACAACTATCATCATGATTATTATCATTATCATCAATATCATCACCATTATCATTATCAGTATCAGCATCATTATTATCATCATTACCATCATTATCATCACCATCATCATTATCATCATTATTATCATTACCATCATTATTTTCATCATAATCATCATTTTCATTATTATTATCCTTATCATCATTACCATTATTATCACTATCGTCATTATTTTCAGTATCATCATTATCAACATCATTGTCATTATTGTCAACATTATCATTATCACCATTAATATTATCATTATAACCATTATTATTATCATCATTAATATCCTTATTATTACACTCATTTTGATAATTTTCTCATTATCATTATTATCTTTATCATTATCTTCATCATTATCATTATCTTTATCATTATACTAATTATTATTACCATCAATGTTATCATTATTACTATTATCATTATTATCATCGTTACCATTATCAGTATCATTATTATCATTATCACAATCATCATTATCATTCTTACTCTTAATATCATCATTATCACATGTATCCTTACTATCATCATTATCATTATCATCATTATTATCATTATTATCATTATCATCATTATTATCATTATCATCATTATTATCATTATCATCATTATTATCATTATCATCATTATTATCATTATCATCATTATTATCATTATCATCATTATTATCATTATCATCATTATTATCATCATCATCATTATTATCATTATCATCCTTATTGTCATAATCACAATTATCATTATCATTTTTATCATTACTATCATGATTATCATATCATCATTACTGCCCTATCGTTATCATTATTATTATCATTTTCATTGTCATCTTTATCATTGCTAAAATTAATATTGCTACTAATATTGTTATCGTTACCATTATTATTATTATCTTTATATCACTATCGAGATTATCATTCTTGTTATCATAATTATTTGCCTTGCTTATCATAATCATTAGAAATACTTAACCTGTAGGCGGATTTTATCAAAATTATATATATATATATATATATATATATATATATATATATATATATATATATATATATATATATATATATATATATATGTATATATACATATATATATATATATATATATATATATATATATATGTATATATACATATATATATATATATATATATATATATATATATATATATATATATATATATATATATATATATATATATATATATATATATATATATATATATATATATATATATATATATATATGTGTGTGTGTGTGTGTGTGTGTGTGTGTGTGTGTGTGTGTGTGTGTATCTACATATATATATATATATATATATATATATATATATATATATATATATATATATAGATATAGATATATATGTGTGTGTGTGTGTGTGTGTGTGTGTGTATCTACATATATATATATATATATATATATATATATATATATATATATATATATATATATATATATATATATTTATATATATATATATACATATATATATATATATATATATATATATATATATATATATATATATTATATATATATGTATATGTATATATATGTGTGTGTGTGTATATATATATATGTATATATATAATTTATTTACTGTGTCGAAAATAGACTCTTCAACCTAAATATACATATATACGCACACATGCCATACACTGTATGCACATGGCAAGAGCATGGCACCGTACAGGCGTACACACATGCACGCGTATGCATGCATACATGCATACATACACACCAACACAAACAGAGGAAGCGGCAGAGATTAAACCTAATCTATTCAGCTCAGACCTCGCATCAGTGAGCGAAGAACACTCAGGTCATGCTATTAAC
Organism: Penaeus japonicus; assembly: GCA_017312705.2. Taxonomy (NCBI): domain Eukaryota; kingdom Metazoa; phylum Arthropoda; class Malacostraca; order Decapoda; family Penaeidae; genus Penaeus; species Penaeus japonicus. Next base: position 37,440 of record BOPN01000113.1, read on the forward strand.
AACCAGATAAACACATTAATTCGAGGCAAAGCTAAGCAGTAACGCTGCCCCCCCCTCCCCCCCTCCCTCGGGATTAATGGCATTTCAGGGGTCCAGTATTATGCTCGTAATCCTCCTCTTCCCTCCACTTATGGGTTTAGAAGAGAAATGGATTGGGTCTCTGAATGGGAAGGGAATGCGTCTCTGGATTCGGCGGCTGCTTGGGTTACGAGTGAATGGGTAGGATCTCCGTCCATCGGAAATGGAGCTCAAGTGTGTCGGAAGTCCTGCGGTTGGCATTCGTGTGGCGGCAGACAACTAACTCCCTCATGTATATGACTGGAGCAAATATTTCTACAGGTCATTTATATTTCATCAAAACATGTTCATATCTTGTATACCAGGGTTGCAAAGTGAGTGTTACTAGTTGGTGGTCAGCAGATTGCAATGTCTTATTGTAATCGACAAAATAAGAGGCGATCTATTGATATGAATGTCAAAAATTAATTCAAATGATATCCTTCATCATAAATCATATGATATCTAATACCAAATGATATCTAATATCCTTCATGAAGTGACTGGAAAACAACTAATGTGAATGACACGCACTCTTATATAGTTGATAAAGAATTCAGTAATTAGAATTCGGATGAGCTAGACGGCGCCACGCTGTCTGGCGGGTCTCGCGTGACGTCACGAAAGGTTTTTGTCTGTTTTTATCTGTGACGTCACAGGTTAGGTCAGAGAAGGTCATAGCTCCGCCTCCTTGTGCAAAGGTGTGACCAGGCGAGGTTGAGTGACGGTTGCCCCGCCCCTCATCACTGGGTCAGAGGTTAATCATAAGGTATATTTTGCTCTTTGTCACTGGTGATGATTATAACGAGAAGGAATGAGACTTGTTTGTGTATTGCACACATCTATAATATTCATGATGATGATTATCATGCTAAATAGCAATTTAACAATATGATAATGATTATAACAATAATTACAATGGTGATCATTATGATAATAACATCAGCAGTAATAGTAATGATAATGATAACAATAATGTCGATGATGATAATAATGATAGTAATAATAATGATAATAAAGTAATAATAATAATAATAATGATGCTATTAATAATAATAATAACTAACAATATCAATAATTCTAATCATAATAATGATAATGGCAATGATGATAATAATAATGATAGTAATGATAACAGTAATGATATGACAATAATAGTGATAGTAAAGAAGAATGTAATAAAGATGATGATAATGATGACGATACTACTACTACTAATAATAATAATTGTAATAATAATAATGATAATAATAATAATGAGGATAATAATCATAACAATAATGATAACAATATTGATAATAATCAAAGTAATAACTATGATAATAATTACAGTAATAATCATCATTGCTGTCATCTTATGTTTATTATTATTACTATTATTATTACTACTGCTATTTTAATTATCATCATTATTATCATTATCATTATTATAATCATTATCATTTCTATTATTGCTATTATTACTAACATTATTATTACTAACATTATCATTACTGTTATTATTACTAACATTATCATTACTGTTATCATTACTATTATCGATATCATTATCATCATTATCATTATTATCATTCTAATTATTATTTATATTTTTATCATCATTATGATTGTCATTATTATTATCAGTTGCAGTAGTTATCATTATTATTATCATGATCATTATTATCATCATTATTATCATCAGCATGATTAACCCTGTTATAATTGTAATAATAATGATATTGATATTGATAACAATAATGTTAATAATAATAATAATAATAATAATAATGATAATGATAATAATAATGATGATAATGATAATGATAAAAAGAAAAAATCATGATATTAATAATGATGACAATGATTATTACAATAATCAGGAGAGTGACAACAATAATTATAATAATTATGATGATACCAGTAATGTTAATAACAACGAATATCCCAGTAATAACAACAGTAACAATAATGGTGATAGCAACAGTGATAATAATAATACCAGCAATGCCAATGATGATAGTGATGATAGCAATAATAACACTAATAACGACCGTGACCCTTGAGATTCAGCCAAGCGTGCCGGCGCACAGTATAGCCAAGCATGCAGCGCGCAGAACAAATGGTAAGGCCACTGTTCGCACGAGAACAAACATATGTGAACATGAGTTTGACCTTTGCCTTTTGTTGAGGCAGAGCTCCTGTCAATCTTAAGAGCCAATTCACACCTCTGCAAACCCAGGGTTGACCTTCGTTGACCTTCTGTATGGCGCTGGGCACGTCTGACAGGTGTGACGTCAAAACCAAAAGAAAAACAGGAAAACACACGAATACACCGAAGGTGATTAGATGTGCGACGTCTAAGTGGTTGGTTGGTTGGTTCGCGGGTCCCCGGTGCGCTGTTTATAGGTTTGTTAGTTGGTCGCATTAAGGTCGCCCCCATCGCCGTCTTTTCGTGTGGTCCCTCAGACCTTCAAGTCTCATCTTAAACAGTCTTCACAGAGAGCATGGCACCGTCGCTCATT
>BOPN01000113.1:57500-60710 GCA_017312705.2 Penaeus japonicus
AATTTTAGTCAACTGCAGCATTGATAGAGCCTGTGATCTGATATATATGTCTCTCAATACAATAAAAATAACAAGAATTAAAACACAAAAATGGCTCTAGTTTTACAATGAGCATGGAAAAAGTCAAGGTATGTTGTGTGAAGCTGCCTCACTCTGAAATAAAACCCATCCTGGAGACTGGGCAAGAAGATCTATCCCCCAGTCCATAATGGGTTAAATAGTTCTACACCCATTATCACCAATAAAACACTCATAACACATATCCAAATACCATACCATCCAGCAGTGGCCAGTAGCCACTGATCAAATATCACCAGCATGAAACACATCAATGCACATATTCAAAACATTGCAACTACCCACCACAGACAGCTGGTGCTTGGATCAAGCTGCCTGAAGACACAAACTGAGCCTGATTCTGTTGTGGCCCCTGGGTTTGGTGAATCTGCGGGGAAAATGCAAATTGGCCAGCTTGGGAAGGCCGGCCATTCTTAATGTAAAAGTTTGATGTAGCATTGTGCTGGTGGGAGGGGCTGCGTGAGGTCCCTGGGCACCCTACAGGGGTTTTCACTAGGGTGAGACGGCCAGGGCTAATTCTCGTCCTTCCAGGTGAGACATGAGCTTGCTTTAGAAGATAAAGAAGTAAAAAAGTCAGTGTCCAAAGTGCAAGGACTCTTTATATGGTGAAATAAAAAAAAATATATGGGCTCTAAGGACAACAATACACAAAAAAATATGCAGTCATTGCTAAGCTTTCTGTACCCACATGTGGAGAGCTCCTTTGGGTTATTATGGCACTCTGGTACGAGGAGTGAGGTGAGGAGGCAAAGTGGCCTAGTGTGCTGCTGCTGCCGGATCCTCCCTGCCCAGATACAATTTCTCTAAGCTTGCGATTTTCTCTGTCAGTCAAACAAATGGCACAGATGGGTAGATTATATAATTCTAGAATTAACAAAGTATCTAAAAGATATAAACAGAAATTCTGGAAAGTATTTTGAATCATGACAATTTCCTTTATAGGTCTTAAATTTATATAGAAAAGTATACCCAGAAGAGAATTTTGAAGCCATCTATATGAAAATAAGAAACACACTAAAAGTACACCAGAAACTGCAGTAAAAACACTAAATTAACATAATAAAAGTATACTGAGTTATTTTGACCAACTGGAATATATTTGAAATCAAAATCAGCTGCTGTCTTGCAGCTGGCTATGATGCAACACTTCTAAAATACAACCCCACTGAAAAGACTACACAGCAGAGAGGAAGTGAATATGAGAACAACACAAGAATAGAGTACACAAAAGCAATTGTATCAAGAATCAGATATAATGGAGCACATTGGAATAGGTACTATTCTTGTGATTCAGAGTCAACCTCAAACTACAACTTAAAATATGTGATTTCAACTTAACCCATAGTGGACGAGTGTCATGACATATATGACGCAGGAGCTTTGGCCTTTGGGATTTTGGATCATTTTTTCCTAATATAATAATAAGCAGCATTTATAAGTATCAAGAAAAAAACAATTAAAAATTACCACTAATTTCTGAGGAAGGATTTCCAATTAATAACGTCAAGTAAATCCAAATCCTCAAGAAAAGGCTCTAAAAACATTGAAAGTCCTTACCCTTCTAGCTCTTGGATTTGCTTAGAAACTGTTACATACTTCTTTTCCATTTCCTTCATGTTAACAGAGACTGATTTGAACTCCTTCTCAAGGTCTTTGTACTTCTGGACCTGAAAGAATTAAAGGGAACTGCAATGACAATTTATTTATAATATTATAATAAGGATAAATATGTGTTAGCCTATGCAGAGGCATCTAACCCTTCCACTACAGACATATTTGCAGGGTCAGATCACTTTTGCACTGCTTCTTACTTTTTCTTTTCTTTTCTTTTTTCAAAATACAGGATATATATTCCTTCAGTTGTGTATCTAAGGCATGATATCATATCAAATGTTAGTTAGAATCACTTTGCTAATATATCACTCATAAACTAATATATCATAAACCAAGTCCAGAAGATGCCCAACCATGGTCAAACATCATGAGATGTGGCATGTCTCAGAAGGGTTAGACTGACATGAGGCATGCAGAGTGAAACAAGATAAAAAAGAAGCAAATACTTTACAAATATATTAAATAGATAAAGACTCTTAATAATGTATTATGACAAGGAAAATCTAAATAAGATTTGATTAGTCAGTCTGTAAGGCTAAGTTCCACAAGAAAGAAAAAAGCTGATCCCTTACAATTCTCCTGTGAAAGGATAGGAGACGAATGCGATGTTCTTTCTGAAACTCTAACATCCTGTTAAACTGGGTGTTCTGTCGCTTCAAGAGTTCTCCCGGCTCCAGGAAGAATATTTCCGCATCCGGTTTCATCTAGAAGTGGAAGAGTTCATGAGATCAGTCATGATGGTGAGCAATGCGTAGATTGAAAATGAACATGGCTTGCCTTAGTTGGTGACTTGCTCTTTTCCCATTTCTTTCAAGCATTAAGATGATCAAATATCTTTTATTTCATGTCTTTATTTATATCTGAATTTATAACCAAGTATAACCAAGCATAAGTATAACCAAGTAGAACATTAGCTTCCACATACTGATCTGCAAACCATATGTAAACATACTCTTTCAAGGTATATAATGCACACAAAGCCAATAAATCCAAAAGAATTCCATTTACCTCATATTTCAAAACAGTTCCTCAATTATGGTATTTGGAAAAGAGTAAATATAAACATGATCCAACCACAACATACCTTGGATGAAAGGTGGATAAACTGGCATCTTGTTGAGCAAGTAAAGCATTTTACTCTTGATTCACCTTTGAAGAAAAAATATTATCAATCTTCTCTATACATATTTGGCTTGGTATTAAATAGTTCAGTTATTCTAATGGTTACTATTTTGTTTTTTATTTTGAATGATGGTGTGATTCAGTATCAATAGAAAAGTTGATCATTTCTTTTCACTAATAATCATAATAATATACACAAAAATAAGTATGTACTCGAACATACCAATAAATACCCATATGTAATGCAAAGACAAATACATATACATATGCAAACAAAATCACAATTACAAAAACAAAAATATAAACATATACATATATATATGCACGCACGCGACGCACACACGCACACACACACACACACACACACACATATATATACACATAAACATATATATA
>BOPN01000113.1:62310-67310 GCA_017312705.2 Penaeus japonicus
GTGTGTGTGTGTGTGTGTGTGTGTGTGTGTGTGTGTGTGTGTGTGTGTGTGTGTGTGTGTGTGTGTGTGTGTGTGTGTGTGTGTGTATGTATATATATAAACATGCATCTATATGTATGTTCATTTATACATATGTGTGTGTGTATATGTATATGTGTATATATATATATATATATATATATATATATATATATATATATATATATGTATATATATGTGTATATATATATACGTACATAAATCAATGTTAATAAATAAGACAGAACTCCATATTCTTATCCATCATGTGAGAGAAAGAATAGTAATGAAGAGAAATGAATGCCCACTACATCTTGTAAACCCATAACTATGAGCAGAATGTTACTTTACCCTGAGCTAAACAAACATCGCAGAAGATGTGGCCACAGCTGGTAAGCATAAAGCTTCTCTCTTTTTCGTCTCCTGGTTGACGGCAGCAGGAATTGCAGTTGATCCAATCCATTGCAAAGAGTTTAGTTGCTTTGAAGATCTACAAATTTATTTCTAGGAGATGTTGAAAATACCTTTGGTGAGAATTCATGACAATCTCATTTAACACAATTAAAAAATAATGTCAAATCATTATCTTGACTATGGTAACATTTCTGTAACATCAAAGAGAATTAACTTCTGTATATAAATATTTTATTTTAAATATTCCATGTAAATAACTAATGTATATGAATATTTAAAGCATGATTTTTTTTGCATATAAACAGGGTTAAACAGGTAAAAATGATAATTTTTTATAATTTAATAATTTTCAAAAAATGGTTATAACGTAACCTTCATAAATAATAGATATGAAATATTCAATTTGGAAATGAGAATTATAGAAAAATATGAAATGTGAATGTAAAACATTATATTTGTCAAAATAAATAAAATAACCAGCAGCTGGTTATGAGGGGAAAAAAAAAAAAATTATATATATATATATATATATATATATATATATATATATATATATATATATATATGTTTACATATGTGTGTGTGTACGTGTGCGTGTGCGTGTGTGTGTGTGTGTGTGTGTGTGTGTGTGTGTGTGTGTGTGTGTGTGTGTGTGTGTGTGTGTGTGTGTGTGTGTGTGTGTGTGTGTGTGTGGGTGAATTCATGTACAAGGCATATACACACTAGGTTAACACCATCTGCTACATTTTCACAGTAGGCTACCATTTAATTCTCCAAAATGGGGGGGGGGGTCTGGGGGAGAATTGCCCCGAAATGGAGGTATGTGCTCCTCATACCCACAAAAAGGGTACGGATTTGTTCCCCTCACCCTCTATTACTTATATATAGTGGAAATAACCCGCGATTCCCCCCTATACCCACAACCTGTGCCGACGATAGTAGGGGATTTCATGGTAATCTATGATTAAATGGCATTGATAAATGTCACAAATGTACCTTAATTCCACCGTACATCTGTGTGCTGTAAACAAAAAATGTAAAAGAAGAAAAAAAAGGTTTCTTTGCGATTTACTCAGTGCGCACCGATCGAGGTTGCCTCCGCGCCCAGCCATCACATGACGTGAGTTTTGGCGGGAGTTTTGTATCAGCTGTTTCGGGGCCATTTGTCCCCTACAAAACCAGAGCAATTGATGTTTACCACGATTTATTTCCTTCCCTCCCCCTGCAATCGGGGCTCAGATGGTGGGATATGAGGGGAAATCGCTGATTATGTACACTACATTAGTGTAGGAGGGTGAGAGGAATCCAGGTCGTGGTATTTCGTACCGCGGCGGTATTCTTATATCATTAGTTATTTGATAATGTACAGTGCTGTCGATGTCAATAAGACTTAATACAACCTACGTACCTAATTTTCAGAGAATGAGCCTATTCTTGATCAACGCGTAACGCTCGTGTAGGTTTCTCCATCAAGGTCGTGGCAGCGTTGACCCAAGCGTCTACGAGGAACGACTGACTGACTGCGGGCCTCGGGCGCGACGTTGCGCCAGAAGCTTATCCGTCACAGGCCGAAGACTATACAGGAGAGATGGGAAAGCTCACACAGAGCCGCAAAGGGCTGATACATATTAGTGTGCGGCTCTCTCGCTAGATGGCGTTAACGTCAATTACCTGTTTTCAGAGCGTCTGTTTGTATATATATTTGTAGCTATACTTTAGTTTAATCAGCGTGCATATTATGTCTGCTTCATTGTTAATTCTAATTTTATATTGTGTTTGATTACTGATTTTCCTATATTTTGTTTACTGCTTAATATATATGATTGCACGTTTTATTTGCCTGATTTTTATGGCTTATATATTGCAGGCAATTGAATATGTTACTTTACTTTGTTTTGTTTCTGTTCCTTGCAAGCAGTATTTACTTTGTTGCGAATAAAGGAATATCATGTATACCTTACTTTAAGTATTCTTAGTTGTATAATTTGTGTAGACACTTAAATTAGTATACGAGCATAAGAACAAGCAAAAACACGGAAAAAATATATTGCTCAAATAATAATAAATATAAATATATATAACGAAAACAAACTTTTCCATCTTAACTATCTTCTCATTCTTAATATATTTAGTAATTAATGATACATTGAACTGAAGTATATTACTAACTTGTGGATTTATAGATATGATCATTTACGTAAAGCATATGTTATAAAGTCTTGTCAGCATGCAATTGTCATAAAATTACTACGCAGTAAAGCATTTTCAAACTGCTAATTTAATTTAGCAAAAGGATCAATTTTTAAATTTCCATAACCACTATAGATAATGCAAGTACAGAACAATTCGAAAGCCGCGCAACGCCACTTCCGATTTAGTTTGCTGCGGATCTGTCGATAGATGGCGCGCATTCATACTGGCTGGATGACGTTCTTCTTATTGGTATAAATAGAAGATTTCCGATCTTTCTTACTATTATGAAGGCCCAGCGTTTGGATCTGCATCTCCAAACTTTGTTGGCATTGATGTGCTGTTATTTTTATCTTTCAAATATCTTACCTTTTCTTGAAGATATTGTGATCACTTTGGTTCTGTAATATAGTCAACTGAGTGTCTGTATCCAATTTATGGAAATATTGTATTTGATATATCTGATACACACACTGAAACATTTCTTTTGGTTTCTAATTTGTGTAGACTCTTGAGTATGTGTTTGTGTGTATATGTGCGTGCGTGCGTGCGTGCGCGCGCGCGCGCGCGTGTGTGTGTGTGTGTGTGTGTGTGTGTGTGTGTGTGTGTGTGTGTGTGTGTGTGTGTGTGTGTGTGTGTGTGTGTGTGTGTGTGTGTGTGTTGTGTGTGTGTGTGAGTGTGGTTGGGTGGCTGCATGCGTGCGTGGGTGGGTGGGTGGGTGGGTGGGTGGGTGCGTGCGTGTGCGTGTGCGTGTGCGTGTGCGTGTGCGTGTGCGTGTGCGTGTGCGCGTGCGTGTGCGTGTGTGTGTGTGTGTGTGAGTGTAAGTGTTTATTACAAAGGATTCCAATTCACAAAGAAGATATTAACTAATTGCTGATTCTTCATCGAAAAACGAAATGGCTAAGGAAATATATAATAAGGATTTTCTGATTCTTTTATCTATATAATATACTAACAGACAATTTTGATTTTCTTCACTTAATGCCCTAAAAATAAAGAACAAGTAAACAATAGAAAGAAATCCAATACCACACTACAGTAATCAGTAAGGATGACTCAACAAAATTTAGAACAAGGAATGTGTTTTATCAGGTATAAATTCATGCTACAATATAGAAACACTAACAACAATAAGGGGATTTCACAATATATATATATATATATATATATATATATATATATATATATATATATATATATATATATATATATATATGTATATATATATATATATATATATATAATTGGAGCAGGCCCCAGAGGTTCATTCTCCTCTACAATGACCGTTGCTGAATGATAAGAAAGTTTAATTAATCACATATACCGAGTATGTTAAAAGAGCATGTACATAATTCCTTGAACAATAAATACATATATATATAATATTAATATTAATATTAATATTAATATTAATATAAATATAAATATAAATATAAATATATATTTCATCAATATATATCTTATAGCTACATAGACAGAAAATAACAAGTTGAACAGAGTGTCATTTATCACTGTCATTTCCGCATTAATCTCCTTGAGTTACATTTAACAGTACAATACTGAAGGAACCATATTTTAGTTACACCATGATAATTAGCTGTTCCATTATAAATTACAAAATAAATAACAACAGAGAGACTTTTTAAACTGTTTCTAACAGTATACCCTCGTTTGAGCACAGTCCTAATGCACTTCTTGGGGCAACACCACCCCATTTTGGCATTACAGATTTTGTAGAAATGGTGAGGGCTTCAAGGCTCTGGTGATGGTGTCTGATGGATGTGCAAGGTGCGAGGAGGCTAGAACCACTTCACAGGGAGGCCCCACTTCCTCCACCCTCTGCTTGATCTCTCGCACCTCCCCGGCTGTCACTCCACCTATTACATACACAATGATTGCCGGGGCATCTCTGGGCATTGGCTTGCTCACGTTCACAAAAAGACTGAAAAAAATATAAAAAGAAATTTCTAAAAATTCAGAGACATATGTCCTTGGAATCCCTTTTTACCATCTTAGCTCACTTCTCACAATCAAAAGACTTAATCTCAATAAGGCAACTTTTTTCCTTTTTATTTACTATGCATTCTGCTTACCTGAAACCAGTTTTGATCAGATCTTTGAAGCCGGCCGATCTGTACTCAATGTCTGTGATTTCCGTTTGAGGGGCAGTCAGTGAATCGAGCACCAGTTTCTGAAGCATACCCTGACATGAGGCAGGCTGGGCAGCATCTCCTGGGATGTGGAGATTTCTGAAACATTAAAAGAAATCATGCTTATTCCAAATCCTTTGAGTCTTCTGTAAAGTGTATATAAAGAGCCAGGACAATACCAGCAGTGGGGGCCCTGGGGCTCAGCATCTTCCGGAGGCTCACAAAAAA
>BOPN01000113.1:77310-79810 GCA_017312705.2 Penaeus japonicus
GTACATACTTGTACCCTGATTCCTTTTCAATAAAAGTTTCATGTGGTCTTTCAATAAACAGTATGAGAGTCATAAAATTCTATACACTGAAAAATGTCATCTGCAGTCAAGCCAAAATTATGCCATAGCAAGATTAGAATGCATCTGCAATCAATGATTCAATATAACACAATATAGAATATAGGAAATAATCTTATAAAAGGATGAATTAGAACAAAAATATTAATGCACTAAAACTAAAATGAAATGCAGGCCTTCCAGCCACCTTTCTCCTCTGCCTGGCTGGATTGAATGCATCCAGTTCTGAGCCTATAATGCGTGCTGTGTGACCAACAGAAAATATTTCATCCCTGGCATTCATCCCTTGCATTAGGCTGTGGATGCACACCACAAATTGTCGGATCATAATGCGCATTTCAAATGGCAGGTGTTGAAACTCCACATCAGCTGAAAAAAGGGAAAAAGAAATAGTAAAGAAATCCACAGCTTACTGCATGTACAAAATCATATTTCTGGCCTTGATATTTCCCTGTTAGAATAAGAAAAGAGAGACATCTGATCATTGGCCTGCAACAGCATAGATGCCTAGGTGCTAATAAAGCATCTGGGGACTGAAAACCCTCAGTTTATCAAACTGCTTTAATATATTTTTCACATACCCACAGATTATCTTTTAGTGGGATCCTGATTGACTTCCTGATATCATCCAAAATCATGACCTTTGTTAATGGCCTCAACAAGTTTCTATATGAGTACTTACAATATCAACTTCACACATGTAATGAAGGTGAACTCACTAATAATAACCCTCACTTATAATTTTTTTAGTCAAAGGATAACAATAAAACCAAAAGATCTCTTTGGAAAAAATCTTGCACATTATTCATGGATAACAATGTACCCAATATAAGGAAATACCTAACTAGTCTGACATCATCAGACTAGTTAGGAGCAAATGTCATTTTAGTCACAGTTCCCACTTGGTCAATTTTGTTTTCAATATCACATATACCACATCAACCACATCACATATTGTCCTATAAGCATTTGATGACACACAGAAGGAACTGTACAGGAGACAGTAATGTATACTATTTTTTTCCTTCTTCTATCCTCTTTATTCTACTCTCAAATTGAATTTTGGTTATATATAGTAATAAGATGAGGGTTAACAATGAGATTCAGCTGAATTATATCACCATTTAGTTCATAGACTTCACATACTGTTCACATTGAGATCATCTTGCAAACACAGCAAAGCTTCATCATAAAGAAAGCAAATATAAAGAAGAAAATAATAAAAATGAATTAAAAAAAAAAGAAAGTGAAGAAAGGTAACACAATATCTAATTCTTTCCTAATCCCACTGGTTCTCTATCTTTATTATTTGTCATATTTTCCTAATCCAATATCATCATGGTAAAGAATAAACTCGAATAAACTCTATAAAGTCAAATATATCCATAAATCAAAACATCTATATGCCCATCAGGTAGGCCACTGCTCTAGAGAATACTAATTGTAAAAGCATAATTCAAGTAAACCATAAACTGACTATATCATTACAACACAACATACTTATAGCCATCATGAAAAAGGCACAAAGAATTGATGTATGCACATACACAAGGATCAATATCACTGAATGTGCTGCTTATAAATAAAAGTTTATTGCCACTTGAAGGTAATAAAATGGAGGCAGCCTACCTAAACTTTCTACCAATTTCACTCTTTCTCCTTTGGCTTGCGCCTGCTGCATTTTGGCCAGTCTTGTAACATCTGTGTTGAGTAGTGGATAGAGATCAACAAAGGGCGGCATGAAGAAGAGCCTTTCTGAGTAAGGAACCACCACGAGAGGGATGTAGAAAATCTCCACAGTGTAATTCTGAAAGTAAACTTATTAATAGAATCAAATAAAGAGGACACTAATATAATGATCTCACAATAATAGCAATACAGAAAATGTTATAATTAAAATATCTGCTACTTTCTGATATCTGTCTTTGCTATTTTAATTCATTCAGAATCTTATCCACTACTCCTTCAACAGGGATTGATATATTTAAAAGCACTCTTCTACAAATCACTTGGAGTGTGTGCTTGGTGCGATAAGACCACATTCAAATAACAAATTTTACATGCTATCACAATACAGGAATTACTACTAAAATATATTTCAAGCCCTACACCCTCTTCTTGTAAGGTAAGGTAGTTTACTGTGTGATATCATCACTAAAATAGCTGTTGGAGTCTTTGGTCTTGATTCTTTACATCAAATAACATTGAGATTTTATTACTTTTTGTGCTAGTCAAGTTATCTGGCATGGCAATGATATACTTGATATATAATTTTTGTAAGGCCTCAACCCACTGGAGACAGGAATAGGTTTGCTAGTATGGCACCCCCAAACTGGCACTAATGCCAGCTTTGTAGCACTTCAGACAGGTTTTGCTTCAGAGTGGGGGAGCAACACACAATATGTCATGACAATATCCATAT
>BOPN01000113.1:89810-92310 GCA_017312705.2 Penaeus japonicus
CAGCGAGATGGCTCTCCTTTTCCGGTAAGACGTCGATCGAATTTGCTCGACCTATTTCTTCATTTTCACTTGCTAAATGCGTTGTCTGCCTATTTTTTACCCAGAAAATGTAGAACATGAGTGTTAATCTTCCTTCTGATTTTTAATTTCCGCAGATTAAGCTGCCGAAGAGGCTTCACCAATGGAACTGCTTTCTGGTAAGGGTTTACGCAATAAATTTTATACACATATATGTATATGTATATGTACATGTATATATATATATATATACATATATATATATATACACATGCATATTGATATATATTTATATTACATTAATTTATTATTAGACAAACCCATAGTAATCATCATGGCCTTCCATTTATCAGGCTAATATCGTGTGTTTGTGGTTATTAGAAGTTTGCTAAATGTTTAAAGTCGCAGAAAGGAATCTGGATAATCATTACTAAGAATTGATCATAGAAATTGAATTTGAGTGCAGCAGCATAAAGCTGTTAGGCCATATGATTGTATATATGGTGTGTTAACCAATATTTGAAAAAAAAATATGGGTAAACTTTCTGAACAACGCTGTGTTACGAAATACCACAAAAGTGGTATTGATGGATTCCTCTCAACCTTTACTATTCATATATAGTGAAATTAATGAGCGCTTGCACCCCTGAAGCCCACAATCTGGGTCCCGATAGTAGGAGAGGGCATGAAGTAGATCAGGGAAATTATGGGGTAAAACATGAATTCCGGCCATATTTCGTATGCGAAATCTTAACCAATTACCTACCTAACTTTGCTTAGGTTTGAAGTTTGCCCTAGCCAAGAGGGGGGCTTCGCTCCCTCCTTTTTAAGGCACTTCGTGCTACCTTGTCCTACTTCGGTATCACGAAAATCATAACCCAACTACCTACCTCACTTTGCCTAGTTTTAAAGTCAGCCTTTGCGAAGAGGGAGCTACGCCCCCCTGTGTATCTCCCCTATTCAGGGCACTTCGTGATACTTATGATGCGTAATTAGTTCTGTAGATGAAAATGCCGTGACCACGAATAACTTTCACACTGTGCCATGATGACAGCAACTGAGTCTTCGTCTCATATATTCCTTAGGATAGGAAACTAGGACCGATAATGACGCGACCACTCAATAGAGGGCACTCTATAATTATATTGGAAACAATGGGGAATATTGCGCCATCTATCGAAAGAACATAACAGCACATGCAGGTAATTCATTGGGGGTTTCCAGTCCACAGCTTTTTGCTAGCCGTAAATACGTAAACACAGCCATGTTTAAATTTCAGGGCGAGGATGGTGGTTTCGGGGTATCTTGCCCAAGGTATGTTGCATGAAGTGCCCTAAGAAGGTGGGGTCCAGGGGGGGGATGCTTCCCCCCCCCCCCTCTTGGCTAGGGATTAATTCAAAACTAGGCAAAGTTAGGTAGGTCATTGGGTTAAGATTTTGCAAGCGAAATATGCCCCGAAGTAGGACGAGGTAGCACGAAGTGCCTTAAAAAAAGAGACCCAGATTGTGGGGTCCAGAGGTGGAATCGCGCATCGTGCATGATTTCCACTATATATGAACAGTAGAGGTTGATAGGACTCCATCGATACCATTTTTATGGTATTTCATAACATTTTATCCCGTAATTTCCCTGATCCACTTCATGCCCTCCCCTACTATCGGGACCCAGATTGTGGGCTTCAGGGGTGCAAGTGCTCATTAACACTATATATGAATAGTAGAGGTTGAGAGGAATCCATCGATACCACTTTTGTGGTATTTTGTAACGCGGCGTTGTTCGGAAAATTTACTAAAATATGGAAGCTTGAAAATATGATTTAGATTTTTCTAAAAAATCAACAAGGAAAATTTCCGAATAACGCCGCGTTATGAAATACCTCAAAAGTGGTATCAATGGATTCCTCTCAACCTCTACTGTTCATATATAGTGGAAATAATGTGCGCTTCCACCCCTGGACCCCACAATCTGGGTCCCGATAGTTGGGGAGGGCATGAAGTAGATCAGGGAAATTGCGGGGTGAAATATGAATTCCGGGTATATTTCGTATGCAAAAGCTTAACCCAATTACCTTCCTAACTTTGCCTAGTTTTGAATTAAACCCTAGCAAAAGGGGGGGTTTTGCCCCCCTGGACCCCCCTTTTTAGGGCACTTCGTGCAACATACCTTATGCCAAATACCCCGAAAACCACCATCCTCGCGCTGAAATTCAAATATGGCTGTGTTTACAAATTTACGGCTAGCGACAAGCTGTGGACTGAAAACCCCAATGAATTACCTGCATACACTGTTATGTTCTCTCCATAGATGGTGCAGTATTCCCCATTTTTACAGTATAACTATAGAGTGCCCTCTATTGAGTGGTTGCGTCATTATCGGTCCTAGTGTTCTATCCTGAGGAATATATGAGATGAAGACTCAGTTGTTGTCATCATGACGCAGTGTGAAGGTTATTCGTGGTCGCGGCATTTTCATCTACAGAACT
>BOPN01000113.1:119810-122310 GCA_017312705.2 Penaeus japonicus
ATTAGTACACTCCCCTCTCCCCCTTCCTTTCACCCAATGGAATCTGGGGGCCACGAGAAAATCTATTATTATTGTGTTTTGGCAACTGAAGTAAACAGTTTGATTTCCATACATCAGTTGATGCATATATAGAGGGGGCGAAATTAATGAGTAGCCTGTATAATGTTATGCCTCGCCCCCCCCCCCCCACCCTCTCTCTCTCTCTCTCTTTCTCTTATATAAGAATCGATAGTAAGATTGGAGACAGAATATGCAAATAAAGTAATAATCGCTCTGAAAAAGGGATTTAATCAGAAATCATCATTTCTATTAAGTGAATGAGTGTGTGTGTGTGTGTGTGTGTGTGTGTGTGTGTGTGTGTGTGTGTGTGTGTGTGTGTGTGTGTGTGTGTGTGTGTGTGTGTTTATGTGTGTTTATGTGTGTTTATGTGTGTTTGTGTGTGTGTGTGTTTGCTCGTTTGTTTACATTCATTGTACTTTATAGTTGTGTTATCTTAAAAACATTCTGACAATGACAGTAGCAATGACTCGGTGACAGTGGCAGTGACAGTGACGATAACAGTGATGATGACGATTAGTCTAATTATCATTATTATTATTACCATTATAATTATCATCTTTACTATAACTATTATGATAACAATTAAGTGAAATAACAGAGGAAACCCGGCTTCAAACATCTGAATTAAATGGTTGAGGGTTAAGTCTGTATGCCATTCAAAGAAGCCACTGCCATGCGCATTAACCAGCTCGACTTTACACTTTGCATTATAAAGCCAAATTCTCCGTTTTTCCTTTTTTTCCCCCTCATAAACTATTATATTCTTCGTATTAATGATCGATAATATATTCGAGTTTAGGGCTGAGCATTCCATAATTGAGTAACATTGCATATAATTAAGTGGCATTGCATATAATTAATGCTAATAGCTTCATTAACTAGAGGAGTGTGTCACTTAGAGGTGTCCGCTTTCATTAAATACGGAGGTGTTTCTCTCGCCATGAAGGTAAAACAGATGGGATTTTCGAACATTGTTAGCGTGCATTTAATAATCGGAAAATGGATTTATTAATTTGTTACCTACCCTTTTGATGAGGTTTGGCTCAATGATTATTTCATTATCTGATTTTTAGAAAATGGTTTCCTATACTTTGGAAGAGAGGTAATAGGCAAGAAAATGTGTAATATGGTCGAATTCCTGTAAAACATTGTAAGCAAAATGGATATTTTAACAAATTTCATTTTGTTTGGCTTCAGTACTATCAGAAGCAAATCACCATGGAATATTCCTTCTAGAAACTTTCCCACTCATAAATATCCCATTAACTTTCTCTCGCATTGCATAGAGTTCATTAACTGAAATGGAGAGGTTACTGCATTTTCTTCTTCATTCAAAGACATACTTAACATAATTGAGGTCTGAACACCACTAAGTTTTACAAACAATTTTTGCTGATGCGAACTAAAGTGCAAGTGTGGTTTCATCACTTGCCCCCCCCCCCCTTTCTCTCTCTCTCTCTCTCTCTCTCTCTCTCTCTCTCTCAGCTTTCTGCCATCCCTATATCAGAACCAAATGGGAAATAGTGTTCCCAACGAATGCCGTCAGTCCAAGATGGAGGTTTGTAGACTTTGAGACTCGACTCGCTGTATCGTATTTGTACTTCATTTCATAACTTCAGCTATTTATCCTACTGACGGCATTGTTGTGGTTTTGTTTTATTATCATTATAATCTTATATATAGATAGTTTCATAAGTCACCAAAGAGTCAGTTGGTATGCCTACCTCAACCAGTTCCTTGAATTCTTGGGAAAAATAAGTTTATATCTCTGTTATAGGTGTTTGGTAGTAGGTTTCATTACCATAACTATAATGACACTTATGATGGTAAAAAAATAACCTTTCTTTCACGAAAATTCAAAGAACAGAATAATGAGATAGGCCTAATAAATGACTCCTTGACAGCTGACCCCCTGTGTGCAGAAGAAGAGGAAGAAAGAAACAAACAAATCCCACCAAACACGCACGTACACATACAATCCCGGCGTCAACGTGTTATCATATATGCCATCAATATAGTTTTTCTTTCAGGATTATATTGTACTTTTGACATTCTATATAAAAAAGAAAAAACAATAACCTATGATTTCCACCCGATTCGCGAACCAAAACAAACGCGTGTACGATGATAGGTGTTTTTCCGAGAGTACATCACAGTCGACTAAGTCACGTAACTTTCTGAAGGCGTTTGCGTAATGTGAAAACACATTTTAGACGGAATATACAGTTTTATATATATTGCAAGGTGTTAAGCATGGTTTCTACAGCAAAATGAAAACTATAGAACCTTTAATTATAATAGCAACTGAACCATTTATTTATTTATTTATATATCTATTTATTTTCATTTATTATTATTTTTTTTTTATAGAAATAATCATCATCCTCACACTCGCACAACCAATACATACGCGATGTAAAGTATTTTCAATGCCTATACG
>BOPN01000113.1:132310-134810 GCA_017312705.2 Penaeus japonicus
TATACTTTATCACCATTATCATTTCAATCATCATCTCTATCCTTATTATCATCATTATTACCACCGTCATATTTTATACCATGATTATTGGTATTTCTTTCACCTTATTGTCAATTATTAATCTTTATATATATATATATATATATATTTATATATATATATATATATACATATATATACAGTATATATACAGTATATATATAGATAGATAGATTTTTTCATTGTTTTTTTTATATTGCATCGTTGCGTCCTTGTCAGTATTACAACTTGCGCTCTAAATGATCCCTTTGACGTTGCAGTCTGACAGGAATTGCATGAAGCGTGTCAATAATGCAGGATATCCAAAAGAAAAACGTTCTACCGTATTGATAAATGGCAGCAAAAGTACAATTAAGCCATGCAGTGCGTGATCGTGCCGGAAAAAAAATATATATTTATATTTTCTTGCAAGTTTGCTCGTATAGGCATTGAAAATACTTTACATCGCGTATGTATTGGTTGTGCGAGTGTGAGGATGATGATTATTTCTATAAAAAAAAAATAATAATAAATGAAAATAAATAGATATATAAATAAATAAATAAATGGTTTCGGTTACTTATTATAATTAAAGGTTCTATAGTTTCATTTTTGCTGTTAGAAACCATGCTTAACACCTTGCAATATATATAAAACTGTATATTCCGTCTAAAATGTGTTTTCACATTACGCAAACGCCTTCAGAAAGTTGCATTGACTTAGTCGACTGTGATGTACTCTCGGAAAAACACCTATCATCGTACACGCGTTTGTTTTGGTTCGCGAATCAAGATTGGAAATCATAGGTTATTGTTTTTCTTTTTATATGGAATGTCAAAAGTACAATATAATCCTGAAAGAAAAACTATATTGATGGCATATATGATAACACGTTGACGCCGGGAT
The DNA here is from genome assembly GCA_017312705.2 of Penaeus japonicus. NCBI lineage: Eukaryota > Metazoa > Arthropoda > Malacostraca > Decapoda > Penaeidae > Penaeus > Penaeus japonicus. Next base: position 133,235 of record BOPN01000113.1, read on the forward strand.
TGTATGTGTACGTGCGTGTTTGGTGGGATTTGTTTGTTTCTTTCTTCACTAATTCTTCTGCCTTTAGAGGTCCTTTCATCAAGGAGTCATTTATTAGGCCTATCTCATTATTCTGTTCTTTGAATTTTCGTGAAAGAAAGGTTATTTTTTTACCATCATAAGTGTCATTATAGTTATGGTAATGAAACCTACTACCAAGCCTATAACAGAGATATAAACTTATTTTCACAAGAATTCAAGGAGGAACTGGTGCAAGATGAGCATACCAACTGACTCTTTGGTGACTTATGAAACTATCTATATAAGATTATATTAAATAAACGAAAAACCACAACAATGCCGTCAGTAGGATAAATAGCTGAGATTATGAAATGAAGTACAAATACGATACAGCGAGTCGAGTCTCAAAGTCTACAAACCTCCATCTTGGACTGACGGCATTCGTTAGAACACTATTTCCATTGGTTCTGATATAGGGATGGCGGCTGAGAGAGAGAGAGAGAGAGAGAGAGAAAGAGGGGGCAAATTGTTGAAACCACTTTACACTGGTTACCATCAACAAAAATTGTTTGTAAAACTAGTGGTGTTCAGACCTCAATTATGGTAAGTATGTCTTTCGAATGAAGAAAGAAAATGCAGTAACCTCTCCATTTCAGTTAATGAACTCTATGCAATGCGAGAGAAAGTTAATGGGATATTTATGAGTGGGAAAGTTTCTAGAAGGAATATTCCATGGTGATTTGCTTCTGATAGTACTGAAGCCAAACAAAATGAAATTTGTTAAAATATCCATTTTGCTTACAATGTTTTACAGGAATTCGACCATATTACACATTTTCTTGCCTATTACCTCTCTTCCAAAGTATAGGAAACCATTTTCTAAAAATCAGATAATGAAATAATCATTGAGCCAAACCTCATCAAAGGAGTGAGTAACAAATTAATAAATCCATTTTCCGATTATTAAATGCACATAACTAACAATGTTTGAAAATCCCATCTGTTTTACCTTCATGGCGAAGTACCTCCGTATTTAATGAAAGCGGACACCTCTAAATGCCTCCTCTAGTTAATGAAGCTATTAGCATTAATTATATGCAATGCCACTTAATTATATGCAATGTTACTCAATTATGGAATGCTCAGCCCTAAACTCGAATATATTATCGATCATTAATACGAAGAATATAATAGTTTATGAGGGGGAAAAAAAGGAAAAACGGAGAATTTGGCTTTATAATGCAAAAGTGTAAAAGTCGAGCTGGTTAATGCGCATGGCAGTGGCTGAATGGCATACAGACTTAACCCTCAACCATTTAATTCAGATGTTTGAAGCCAAAAGGTTTCCTCTGTTATTTCACTTAATTGTTATCATAATAGTTATAGTAAAGATGATAATTATAATGGTAATAATAATAATGATAATTAGACTAATCGTCATCATCACTGTTATCGTCACTGTCACTGCCACTGTCACCGAGTCATTGCTACTGTCATTGTCAGAATGTTTTTAAGATAACACAACTATAAAGTACAATGAATGTAAACAAACGAGCAAACACACACACACACACAC
>BOPN01000113.1:202310-207310 GCA_017312705.2 Penaeus japonicus
TTTTGTGTTTCTCCGTGCATCCTTGCTACCGTTCCATTGGCAGCCACTCTCCAGCCCCACCTGCAGAAAATGCCTATCTTACTTAAAAGTTTCTTCAATCACATCACATTGAAAAATAACATAAAAGTGGATCCCAAAATTCACACTGTAAACTTTTAAAAAAATATCTATTACTCTACACATTTTGTGTGTGTGTGTGTGTGTGTGTGTGTGTGTGTTTGTGTGTGTGTGTGTGTGTGTGTGTGTGTGTGTGTGTGTGTGTGTGTGTGTGTGTATGTGTATGTGTGTGTGTGTGTGTGTGTGTGTATGCATATATATATATATATATATATATATATATATATATATATATATATATGTATATATATATATGTATGTATGTATATATATATATATATGTATGTATGTATGTATATATGTATGTATGTAGGTATATGTGTGTGATTTGAAAACTGCTCTTCATATTTTACAAAATATATCATTCTTTGATCAATTTAGAATCTTTTGTTCTCTCTGAGGCCCATTCATCTATACTACTTATATCGGTAATATGAGCTTAAAAAAATAAAAATAAAATAATGTAATATTGATTGTAATATTGACCGTAGTGTATGGTCTCAATTTGATTTTCTTTTAAATCTTAAGATCAAGAGTAAGAGGAAGAAGCAGGGGAAAAAAGTGGAAACAAGAAATTTGCACTTGAATATTCACATGCTTTTAGCTTACTCAGTTTTCATAAATATTGAAATATACTACTTTTCTATGAAAACAGTTTGATATTCAACAATATAGTACAATATGTGAATTATCTCAGAGGAAAGCTGAGCTAGCCATAAGGGCTACTTCCATCATCCATGTACTCCAACAGTCATTCTGCTTTAGGCAATCAGGGTTATAAGTTGTACTTGCAATATCATCAAAATATAAAATTCTAAAGGAAAACTGTATGTCGTTTTACTTATCATTCCCCACCCCCTCAAAAACTAAGGAATTTTTTCAAGCTCTATCCCAAAGCTAAAATAAGATAAAAAAATGTAAAAACATGGCTTCATTACATGTATAAGATTATAAATCATGATCAATTTGAGTACAGCACAGTAATCTTTTCTTTAGGAAAAAGTATGTGTGTGGGGGGGGGAGGGAGGTGTACCATTTATGGAGCCAAACTCCTTCCACAAATCAAGGAATGAGATTGGCAAACTTGGGAGTGATCTTATTTTTGAAGGATAAAGGATGTAAAAAATTAATATAACTTCAAATATACATGATGGTAAATTTTGGCCTACCTTTTGTGAAACGCTGTCCCTCACAAGACATTTACACAAAAAACATTTTGTTATAGTTCTTTGTGTGCCCATGTTAGGTCTATTCTTTCCCTCTTTCCAAAGGTATAAATGAAAGTCCTAGGTAGGTTCTTGCTGTATAAACTGGAAAAGGAATACAAACCACACTGCATTGAGTGTGTCATGTTTAGGTATCCAAGTCTGAGTTCCCTTTGGTAGGATGTTTGTTTTAATGCTTTTTTCACAGTGCATAATGGCAAATGATATAGACAACAATTATCACCCCAAAACTTTTCATCATATCTCCAAATGATTATTATGAATAATGTATGTATAAGTAAATATTTCATTAATCTATGGTCATTTTTTGTTTTTTTAGAATCTATACTTTCAATATTATTTCCAAATAAAATTATATATATAAAATCCAAAATAAAATTCCAAACAAAAACATAGATTTAATTTTATAGAGCTTATTTCTAACTATAAGAAGATCCTCTGATACCAATCCTGAGACATCTTTCAAGTGTAAAATTTATATTATTTCTTAATTTCACTTGGAAAAACTGCACAAAAAAAATTGTTTACCTTTATATCCATATATACATAATACAGCCATGTGTATGTGTATGTTTGTGTGTATGCATGGTTTTGTATGCTTATGTGTATGGATGTATATGATGTATGTATGGATGTGTGTGCCTGTGTGTGCATGTACATGTGTGCTCGTACATAAAGTAAAGATTTAATAGCAAACGTTTCTACTTCTGCCCATGGTTGTAAATCACTTAAATTATCATTCATCAGCAATTTCTATTTCTCTACAAAAATGTACCTACTTTCCTATAGGAAGTGCACCATTTTCATGAAAGTATGGTTCAGAAAATTAATTTTCAATCTATTGAAAGAATTCACGACAGAAAGGAATTTCTTCTCTAAAGCTGTTAAAGCATCATATTTCTCTGCCTGTAGCATCAAATGTCCTTGCTGCTACTGTTGTTGTGACTTTTCATATGTGCAGTGAGGTGAATCTTTTGCCTTGCTCGATAAGGGCAATATGGGCATGCAAACGGTTTTTCACCAGTGTGAGTGAGAACATGTCTCTTTATCAAATTATCCTTGCTGGTTGTCTGGTAACTACAGTGAGGACATGAATAGGGCTTTTCCCCTGTATGAATTCTTGCATGTCTACTGAGATTGGACTTGAGTACAGTAGAGTAGGCACAGAAAGGGCAGCGGTGTATCTTGCTATTGAGGCTGTGCGTCCTGTTAACCTCCTGAGGTCCTCTCCATCTATGTCTTGGATATCCACCAATCTCCGGTTCTACCTGTTGAGGACGCCCATCTTATAGTCTTGCAATCAATTCATTAAAATCTTATTTATTCAGGAAAAACACTTACAGCAATCTCAATATTAAAGTTTACTCTACAATGGGCAAGTTGTACCGAGGCTACTGTGTGCATAGAATTACAAAAATGTACTAATGAAAGTTTCTGAGAAATACAGTTTAGCTTAAAATGACAGCCATATAAGTAGAGAATGGTAAGTTTCCAGTCCACCTGTATTCCTCTCCAGAAAAAGTAAAAACCAAATCCATCCATACATTCTCTTTTTTGCTCCATCTGAAATTGGATCCAGGTAACTTTGAAACATCATAATTGTTTTTATTGTGGTTGTCTCTTATCTATGTTCACACATCACTGTATATGTATTTTGTTAATAACTCATCTTGTAACTAAAATCTAATAAGAATTACTAGTACATATTGCAACAAAATGTTTTTCAGCAAATTTGACTATATTAAAGTTTTCCAGCATTTCAGTGTCATATTCAAACATCTGTACCTTGAGCAACATCTTTAGCTCTGCACCCACCCACTAATCTACACTTTATACCCATACATACAAACACATGCAGTCTGCCCCCACCCCCAAACACAAAAAAAGTAAGTACGGCCCTCAGTGATAGCTACTTTTATATTCATCTTATTATCAATACTGCATTTCTAAGAACTTCAATATTTCTTAATAATTAAACTAATTTCCTGCTGCAGGATGTTCATGATATATGAATGTATAATAGTCAGCACAACATTCTGGTGTAGTATTCTACATGTTAAAAGTACCATGGCAGTAGGAAAAAGAAAGAACCAATGACTCTTTTATTTCATTATTATTTTCCAAGAAAGTGATCTGTATCTATAAGAATTATTCTACATACTGTATAGTGTTATAGACAGACAAAGCGATATATCTGCATCATATCAAAGACTGCTGAATCTGACCTTGTTCTTTGATGAACATTTCTGCTACAACATAATATTTCACTAATGTGTTTCTTTTGTTTGTCTGCTGTTATATCATTTTGCTCATAACATAAGAATCACCAAAGTTATTTCTTTCCACCATAAAAAATTAATTCAAGTCCTCTTTTTGAGAAAACATTTGATACAATCTTTACAGTTCTTATTTTCTATCTATTTCCTCAGTTCCTGGAACTACACATATACCATCAAGAAATTAGTATCAGTATAAAATGTGTACAACAGTTTGTGACCAAATACTGGGATCAGAACTTACCCCCAAAGCATTGAACACTGTATGCCTTGTGAAATATGATTTTTAGGTTATAAATGTAAAAACAGACGATTACCACTTAATCCATTGAACTAAATCTAACTGAACAACACCAAATATACATATAGTGATAATGATAATAAAAATAATAATAATAATAATAATGAAGATACTGATAAAAATTTCATAATACATAATGATAACATTGATAATAAAACTATAATGTAAATGATAAATATGATAAAATACTGACAAACAGAACAAAAATCTTCATGATGTTCATCTAACTTCTAATAAAGCCTATAGTAGTAATTGGAACTAATATCAATAATAAAAAACAAATACATGATGTTCAATAAATGAACGTGATAATAACATTAAAAATAACACTTATAATAACAGTAGTAAAAGTAACAGTACTATCAATACTTTACATATTCTTATCATTGTCACTATCATTATTACTCAATAATATGAAAAATGTAAAAAATATAAATTCACAATAAGAAGAATGTATGAAAAATAAATGAGATTACCTCTGACAAATACTAAAAAATAGCAACAATATAAAGCAGAATTTGGAGTCCACTTTGTGCTGGCCTATACTCTCTATTATATTGTAAGAAGGGAAAAATAGCTATTTTTCGAAGCCATATATTAATATGACATCTCCCCATAGGCAATGTGTTGTTCCTTCACCAATATTTCTGTCTACAAATCAATACATGCATGTTAATCATTGCATCTTCTAGTCTTGGAAAAGCAAATAAAGCTCTCAACATGTTTACAGGGGTATAAACTGAATCCACAAAAAGTCAAGCAATAAAAAAATAAAACTTAAAGGTAATTATGGTAATAAAATTTTTAGTCAACAATAGACAGTAATTATCTAATTCAGAAATCTAATTTTATAGGTGTGCTTGGAGAATGGTGTTTTGTATCATTCACAAATTATGTTTAAAAGAAAGTGAGAACAAGAAACTTATTGTACTTTGGACATCAATTTACCTCATTTCTGATGGGTCCACATGTGACTCTTTAAGTTACTCTTCTGAGCTGAGCGATAAGAGCAAAGTGTGCAAGCATATGGTTTCTCACCAGTGTGTACACGGATATGTGCTTTAAGATTTTCCTTCTGAG
>BOPN01000113.1:212310-217310 GCA_017312705.2 Penaeus japonicus
AATCATAGCAAGCACTATATTTACATTTACAAACTTAAACCTACATTTATATTTATTATATAATACTTTCCAGTTGACTCATATCATCCCTCTTACTGTAAAGGGTACTGATTCCTATGAATAATTTGGGGACAAGAGACAATTATAACAGCAACATAATTAATCTGGCAACATCATTCTTCCTGTATGCAAAGGAACTTACACTGCTTTCGTGACACAATAATATCAGATCATTCACTTGAAATAAAGCACAAATTCTCTATAAACATAAAAAACTAAATAAAAATATATTCTATAACATATATATATTGATTCTATAACATATATATATTGATATCTATTTCTTTTCAGCGGGGTGGTGCGTAAATAAATGGCTCTTCAAATTACTCTTTTGTGTTGAGCGGTATGGGCAATAGGAGCAAGCAAATGGCTTCTCTCCTGTGTGTGTATACATATGTGACTGTAGATTTCCTTTCTGTGTAAACCTTCGAGAACAATGAGGACAACTAAAAGGTTTTTCCCCTGTATGAATACAAATATGTGCTGTCATATTTGTGTTCTTCTTAGTGGTATATGGACAGTACGGACACTTGTACAACTTGCTCTTTGTGTCACTCATGGGCCTGGCTCCTGAGGTATCTCTCCAACCACCTTTCCGGCTGCTGGTGATCAGTCCCACCTGTAGGCAATGTTCTACTTACTAATGGTGATATTCAAGAAGTACACTATATTTCTCCAATCTCTATCCCAAATATTGGCAATGCCCTTCAATCATAAAATGAAAAAAAAAATATATATATAGCAGCCCTTCTGGACAGACAAGAAACCACAAACATCATTGATACACACAAGTCATAAATGACCTTTTCACTAATATGGAGTAAAGGGATAATGGAACTATACAACAGCAATTTAGTTATTCATATTCAATGCTAATCAGTAACTCACTAAACAAGAAAACTATAAATATAATGTAATATATCTAAGGATCATATATAAAAATATATTTCAATAGAAAACTGCCAGGCGAATTTCTGAAGATATGTTCTGGGTCTTTCAGGTTAATGTGATAACAATTATGATAACTTATTATGCTGTCTTCTTATGTAACAACTTCTAAAAGATCTCAAATCGCCCTTAAATGCTTACATTTCTTGTCAGAGTGCCAACATAAAACTATATGCAAAATAAATATATGGATAAGAATCATCAGCACTCAAATAAGGAAAAGAAAAAAAATGGTTACACTTAAACTTTACAAAATCTATGAGCTGTCAGTTACAAATTCAAACTATGTAACACAAAGAGATATTTATGTCGAAACACAAAAATGTATAAATGCCTGTTTGTACACATGTACACACCCACAAACAAACAAGCAAACACACACATGCATGCACAAACACACACGCACACACACACACACACACACACACACACACACACACACACACACACACACACAAATCCATACACACACGTACATACGCAGTCATAAGTACACACTGGTGAATGCACATAAAAGATCATATGTTTATCACCCAAAGTCTTTAGAAAAAAGTAAATGCAGCCAGATACATAAATGCACAAACTCTCTGCAAAGGACACAACTGAGTGTAGCTAATTCCAATGAACAAAGTATTATGCAAATTCTTTAAACATGATGAAATAAGATATGATTCTTCAAATTACCCTTTTCTGCAGATCTAAATGGACAATGTGAACAAACATAAGGCTTTTCACCAGTATGTGTACGAATATGTCTCTTAAGGCTTTCTTTAGTAGTTGCTGAATGAGGACAATAAGTGCACGGAAAAGGTTTTTCTCCAGTGTGAGTTCGTAAATGAGTGACAAGATTTGTGCTTTTCTTTGTATTGTAGTCACAGTAGGGGCACTGATGCAACTTGGCAGTAGAATTCTTGATCATTGTGGTTCCACTGCCTCCTCCTCTCCTTAGACCACCACTGTTCAGCCCTACCTGTAGGGAATGCCCATCTTATTCAATCATTTCTACACATGAAACTGCATATATGTTAACCCTGATATTAATTTGTCTTCGGTCTTTAAATCAAATGAAAATCCCAAAAACATATGATGGAACTTATAATTATAAGTAGTATAAAATATAGTATAATTCAAATCATAGTGCCCTCACTTTGAATATCAATAGAAAAAAATAATCATTTCTGTAAATTGTTGTCACACAAAAATAATTAAAGCATATAATTAAAGTATTTCTATAGATAGTATCATCTTATTAGGTTATACAAATAAGTCTTACCTTCGACTCCATTAGAGAATGACTTCTTGTTCAACTTGATAAGTAATGGACTCCAAAATAACTTCCAGTATCTGTTTTGATCTTATGTTAGACTTAATTACATTTTGTATCTTTCTTTTATGGCATATCCGATATGTTCCAATTCATTAAAATTTTAGTTTAACCCTTTATAGACCATTCATAATTCATTGGTCTACCCAAAATTATGCTTTGTTTTTTAGACACAGGTCCCAGATAATATTTTGTCACAATTACTGCATCTATTTGAGGAATTTGTCATATTAGTCATTAACTTGTATGAATTACTTGAATTATTGTGATGTTGGTGACAAATTTATTATCATTATCATACATCCCACGAGAAAATTAGGAAAGAAACTCCAAGCCATTTGCTGACTGAATGTGGACACCTTCTAACTTAACCTATCAGATTCCAGTTGGTCTTCTCTGAGGGAGAGAGACTTGATGAAAAGAGAGGGAGACTAGAATTCTAGATTTATTCTGTCCCATTAAAAGCTTATGGAAACTTATATGACAAAATCTAATTGTTTGGCAACTGAGGGTTGAGTAATGTGAGTGTGGGGAAGGGAGAGGGGCAATATATCAGAGCAAGGTACTATGTACTTTATCGGACATACATAAATGATTTCATATTATCTATGTTGTGAATTAAAAGAAATACTCATTAGTATCAAAGATATTTTAGATGAATAAAAAAATACAAATAGATTGCTTGCATTTTATTTCCTCAGGAATGTAAAAAGATTAGAGTATTATACACAGCAAAAAATATGGATTTGGCACTTAATGGAAACACAATTTAATTCTATTCATTAATATGCTATATGAGAAAAAAAAAACAATACTTATGGCTGCATTTATGTGGTTCTGGTTGTATATTTTTAAAGTAATTTAATTCAAGTTGAATATCTGATTGTGTATTTTCTGTGACAAATTTCAAGGCTAAACTTTTGTTCTTAATTTTAAATATTTTAAGATCTTTCAAAATCTTACTTTTTACAGATGTCTCAAAGCTCTCATGATGCATAATCCTTTAAAAAATAATTTTCAATGCATGAAGAACCATTTTCCACAAATTATTTTTGTTCAAAATCTATTTATGTTGTGTTAACAAATGCCGGTTCAATGCACTTTTGGTTGCAGCACGGTATGGGCAATAGCTACATACATAAGGCTTTTCCCCTGTATGGGTACGCATATGAGTCTTCAAATTTGTCTTTTGTGCTGCACGGTAAGGGCAATGAGGACAGGAAAAGGGCTTCTCTCCTGTGTGAGCTCGCATGTGGTCCATCAGGTGTGCATAATTAGCGGTGCTGTAGGCACACAGAGGACAGTGATGCATCTTGGCACCTGATCCTCTCCCGCTAGGCCTCAAACACTCTAAGTTGGATCCCACCTGTAGAGAATGCCCATTTTGCTTAGGATAATATGCACGTGGGAGGTTAGAACAGATAATAGTAACCAGTTGCTTGTAAGGAAATAAATCTGATATCTAACTGAAGATTTATTTGGACCTTGTCATGCTATTTACTAGGGAGAATTATATATAACCATATTTTTAAAAATACTACCACTACTGTTACTCTGTCAACTCCATGGGTGTGCTTGAAAAATGATGTTAGTAATGATATCTATAACTTTAATCAAATACCCACTATTTAGTTTAAAAAATAAAAGGCAGGAAACTAGCATTCATTTTCCATTTTTGGAAGGGAAATTCACTTAAGTGGGTATTTATAAAAAAATTGTCTTTTTCCAGACAGTATACAAAACTTTCCATATTACAGAATAAAAATGGACTTCTTACTTTGTCTGTACTCTCATTTAAAAGAAAATATAGGGGTATGGGTATAAGTAAATGATTTCATGTAAATTTTGTGACCAGTGGGCTATAAAATAATCTTCATTCTTTAATGATTTATTCAGAATTTGATTGAAATCTCCCCAAAACAGAAATATTCATAGGCTTCTGTGTACATATATCAATAATAATAATAGCATTAAAGAAAAAGAATATTGTTAATTGCAGCAGTAACAATTGGCATTAAATAAGGAGATTTTTCATGTACTACATGTAGAGATTTACCAATCTCTTGCCTGAAATAACCGTGCATGTTTAAAGCACATGAATTCTTTCAACCTGTTGTGCAATCAAACTACTATGACAAGCAAAACATTGAAACAGATTTCATTTTGACAGAGTTTGACATGTTTACTCAAGGAATGATTTACAGTAATAAGGAATGAAAATATGGGAACAGATATGTTTAGATAAGATCAGTGCAGATTCTAAGAAAAAAAAAGAAAAAAAAAAGAAAAATTGCCACGTACAAGTGAGCATATGTTCAAATGTCACAAAAAACAAGAAATACTGGTGTATCTTGACCCATGTTATTCAACCTTCTGTTATCTTATCCGACAGTTTTTTTTTCTGGAATGAAAATATGGGAACAGATATGTTTAGATAAGTCTCAGTGCAGATTCTAAGAAAAAGAAAATAAAAGAAAATAAAAGAAAAATTGCCACATACAAGTGAGCAAAAAATAAGAAATACTGGTGCATTTTGACCCATGTTATTCAACCTTCTGTTATCTTATCCAACATTTTTTTTGGGGGGAATGAAAATATGGGAACAGAAATATTCAGATAAGTCTCAGTGCAGATTCTAAGAAAAATAAAATAAAAGAAAAGAAAAATT
>BOPN01000113.1:224810-227310 GCA_017312705.2 Penaeus japonicus
AAGTAGTGTACTAAATTTAACCAATACATATATTCTGTCTTAAAAGCTCCACAAAGGGATCTCCTAGCACATTAAAATATATAGATATAAAACCATCATGGTCTGCAGATCACGCCAGTCTCTATGGGTGTAGAAAATTATAAGTTATATTTGTATAAAATGATAGTTGATAAAAAAAAAAAAAAAAAAAAAGACTTGTAATAAAGGTTTATTAGGAGGTCCAGTGACCAAAAGTATGATTGTTTATCCAACAACAATAGAATCAGCGCGTTCTAGTAACACTGGTAACCTTAATCCAGTTTCCCTTTCCCGAACGTCATTAGAAACTCTATTTATAGGCCTCTGTATGTCTCATAACATGGAACCAATTCCAGTTTCCTACAACTCTATTTGTCTGTTTCTTAAAGAAAAAAAAGAAACAATTTTTTTTTCTCTGAAGTGAGTTAAACTAACAGAAAAGTTTATAAAATTAATACAGAACTGGAATATAGAAAATAAAGTAATACATATTAAAGAAAGTTGAATATATGAGATGAATAAATGATGATAATGGAGATACTAACCTTCAAAGAAATTATTTATCAACACAGAATACTCCAAATACAAACACCAACATACAAAGACATGCACATTTCAGACACTCATCCTGGGTCCCCTCTCCCTAAAAAGAAGTGTGAGCAGAAAACAGACTCTATAAGAATGTGATCACATTAATGGAGTATTAACAACCTAGAGCTAGTGTGAGAAGATTAAAAGAATACCAAGGTATACAGCTGCCCACAACTTTATTAGGAATAAAAACAAATAAAAAGGAAAAAATAAAATAATCAATTTGGGGAGACCAAACTGCAGAAAATTTATAAACCTAAAATTCTACCCTACCTCTTTCCCTTCCCCCCTTGCCTCTCCTTAAAGTATGCACTATTTCTTTGTTTTACAGACATGGGGCTGCCATTCAGTAGAGTTGGTGAAACAAGGAAGACTCAAGTTTTGGCCCAATACTATTTTATTCTGCCCAACTCCTGCACATTTATGTATTAGATTAATGAAAATATTCTCTGCTTTGTTGTGTTTCCTCATATGGTAAGACTTATAGCAGGTACTGGTATAGCAAAGATATTAGGCAAATAATTCCTGTAGTATAGTCTTTTAGTATCTATAACAAAGAAAAATAACCTGTCCACTTAATGTAACATCAGTAAATTTATAGAAGAGATAGTTGTGGTCAAAAATGCTCATGGTATCAATATGTTGCCAAGCCACCTTCTACAGTGAGTCAAGCTAAAAAAAAGAAGTAATGGAATACCAAAAAGTAATATTTTTCAGCTATGTAAAACACCTTTCTGGTTTCTAATTTCTCAAGTAAATAGTTTTTTCCACAGATCTATGAAGGCTATTTCTTTTTTCTTTTAATCTATCAGCATTACACATTGTATCGGTTGAAAATTATTAGACGTACTATTTTTCAAGCTTTATTAATTTGCATAATCACTTCATATTTCCTCATTTACATTCAAGTAATATCATGACAAAAACTTGTTGAAAACTAAGATTTAAACAATGTATAGTTAATTTTTTAAAAATACAATCACTTGTAAACAAAATATCTTGCAACATTAATAGGTTTCTATACCTAAGAAAGAGTTTTTAGATTATATATTTTTTTAACTCCACTACTTCCGTGTACACACTATACCTTACTAATACAGGACAAATAAAAACTGCTGTGATATTTTATGAGTCTAGGTGATCCCTTTTGAGGAGACATACCAAGTAAAAGGTGTACTATATGCTAACATTAATCACATATTTCTGAAGTTACTGACTTATCAACTACTGAGTTCATGCTAACACTTATGGCCTTTTTATATTCAACCAAAAAATATGGCCAGGACACAAATTTTCTCCCTCATTTAAAGCATGAAATTGTATCACTAGTGAAATAAAGAGCATTATTCATTGTGAATGCATTTTAAAAAAATAGGCTAATGCTAGGTGTGATCACAGACTCTAATGTACATAAAATTATAGCAAAATGTACTGATATGCTAATACATCTCACTTTCTTTCCTTTGGAAATACCATCTTTTCCATTGTAACAAACAATGATTTAGAGAAAATAATTTTCAAACAGGGCTGCAACCCAAAATGTAAAACTCTTACTCCATTACTAAATTTATAACTAAGTAGCATAACTATTGCATTTAGAAATATGGTCAGTACAACCAATTTCTCCTTTTTTGAGATGATAAAATCATATCACTACTGGTGAAACACTGAACATTCAATGAGAATGCACTAGTTATTGACAAACAGAAGAAAAATTGGACTGATTCTAGGTATCATCACATACATCAAAGTCTGTTACACTTGTATAAAAATGCACCAATATATCTCAGTTTGAGGACACTTCAATTGCCTGTTGCAAACAATCTTTTCAATTTAGTTAATGAAGTATCCTCTTTCATGAGATACCTTCAGAAAATAAAAAAGTCTTGAT
>BOPN01000113.1:244810-254810 GCA_017312705.2 Penaeus japonicus
CTGACATTACCTTTGCCTATTTATATGTCTCTTGTTTTCCCCTTTCTATTAGAATGTGCTCGTGTGTGTGTGTATGAGTGGAGGGGGGAGGTAGCTGCATGAGTCCATGTGTATGTACATATGTATCTGCATGTGTTCATCTATCTGTCTGTGTTCAATTGTCTGTCTGTGAATGATTCTGTCTGCTTGTGGACATGTTAATCTGCCTGTGTATGTGTCCGTCTGTCTGTGGACATGTGTCAGCCTTTGTTTAACTGTATCAAGAAGAACCCTCCTACAAATGGATGTGTTCCTTTAATTGTACTGTATATAGGACTTCCTCAAAAATTGTATATTCTGTATATGCATACATACATACATACTAAAAAAAACAGAATGATTATCATAATCATAAATAAACATAAACAAAGGTTCATAATCACATTTCTTTTTCCTAAATTAATACAGGTAAAAGAAGAAGGGAAAAAAAAAATTCTCCCAATTGTTATTGTTTGAAGACTGTCTTTTTTATTAATAACTTCAGTACATCAACTAATCTATATGTGGTTTTTCAAATGTTCATTCAACATGTTAATGTCCAGACACCGATATGGACAATATTTACAATTAAATGTCTTAACTCCAGTATGGGTATTTATATGCCTTTTTAAATTTGCCTTCTTGCTTGCATGAAATGGACAGTGGGGGCATGCATAAGGTTTTTCTCCTGTGTGTGTGCGAATATGAACTTTAAGGTTTTCTTCCTGAATAGCCCGGAAAGGACAGTATGGACATGGAAATGGCCTCTCCCCTGTATGAATGCGAATATGTTTCTTCAAATTTGTGGTAATATTGGTGCTGTAAGGACAAGAGGGACACTGGTGGATCTTGCCGCCGGGAACGAGGCCTTTGCCAGCACTTGGGGCTCCTCTCCACATCATCATCTCACTGCTACAGTCCGCCCCTACCTGTTGAGGATGCCCAGCTTACTATGACATACAATATCATTCTAACAATTTCTTAGGTAAGATACAAGTTATAATTTCTGGTAACGTGTCCTTACAAATACCAACTACAATTTAAAGTAACTGGATTTTAGCCTGATATTAATTTGATTTCTCTTTTTTAATCCCTATTCTCTTTCTTTCTGCGTCTAGACAGAAGCAAGTGGTTTTGTTTATCATGATTATTGATACTGTCTATCTCCCTTTAAAGTACTGGACTGCTTGCATCCCCAAAAATCAATCTTTACTAAACTTACAATGAATATCTAAATAGCACTATGCCAATATCTCTAAGGAAGACAGAATTCACAGTTTCACGAAAATGTCTCTGGACCAAAAACCACTCTAAGTTGGTAATCTGACATAAGGTTTGAGTTGCCCTGTACTAATAAACTATCAATCACACTGGATTGGGCCAAGGGAAACTCCAGTATACCGGTATGAAAACTGCAGGTTAAATTTCCCAAGTAACTAGACATATTTGAGTTTTTAGAGCTATTCCTTATTTCAACTTTATTTTTGCAATTGTGTTATCAATATAGTATACCACAAATCTTTTCAGCTGTCTCCAGTTAACTCAATAAATAAGCAAAAGCTAGTTTGTTTGTTTTTTTACTTAAATGAAATGGTGTGATATTTTGCACCAAAATCTTTTTGTGAATTAAAACTTTTTTACAACTTACAAAATAAATATATTGTGAAATACAGTGACATGTACTAGTGAGAGCAGCATTAACCCATTTATAGCAGATGGCATGATTTGCTGTCAAGGCAGAATCGGTAGTAAACTCAGATGGCACCGTGCCATTAAAATAAACCACCACAGGACTGTATACATAATTTATTAAAACCACGACCAATGGGTTAAGGTAAAATGACAAAATACAGTTACTATGTTTAACCCATTCACGCCAGTTGACTTGCTATCACGTTCAGTGGTTTTTAGGTCAGACGCCGGAGACGAGATATTTAGTCAAGGCCGGCGCGCTGGGTGAGCAGGCGTACAACACTCGCTCGCGGCTCGTGCGCCTGATAATCCCAAGGTGTTAGGTTTAAGCATTCAAATACCCCAGCATTCTGACCATTTAGAATGGGTTAACACAACTAACAAACAATTACACTCATTCACTCACTCACGCACACACACACAGAAAACAAATAGAATATAATAACATAAATAAATAAAAAAAGAGGAAAAAAGTAGAAATCAATACTAATATAGTCACTTTATTCTATGCAAATTTGATACAGAATAATAAATACTCCTTAAATGTTATGATCCTACATTGCTTAACTTTTAGTATATTACTATAAAAGCAGGGAAAGAATAATTTTATCATCAACTTGCATATATTCTCTTTTATCCAATTTCTATCTGGTTACATCTTCATCCACTCACGCCGGATGACGTGCTGACACGTTTCGTGGTTTTCGCGTCAGACGCCGCCGACGAGATATCTGGCCAAGGCCGGCGCTCGGGGTGAGCGAGCGGGCAGCCCAGGCTCGCGGCCCGTGCGCCCGAGAATCTCGAAGCGTTCGGATGATGCGTTCGAAAACCTCGGTATAGCGACCGTGCAAAGCCGGAATGGCCCCGGCGTGAATGGGTTAACTTTTAGTATATTACTATAAAAGCAGGGAAAGAATAATTTTATCATCAACTTGCATATATTCTCTTTTATCCAATTTCTATCTGGTTACATCTTCATATGCAGTTGCTTAAAATACTGAAAATACACCCAGCCCCTAAATACAATATAAAAAAAAAGGCTACAAAAAAATATACATACCATTTTGTTGATAAATGGTATAATTTCTTCTTGTATTAATATAAATAGATTGATATTATTTGTGCAGGTTCCTGGAACATTAAAATTAACGTACCACCCTGTACCACTGATCAAGAAATTGTGGTATACATTTACCTATGAAAGAAAATGGTGGTGACTCCTTTTCAGTCACTTTACATATATTTGGCAGGCTGGTAACCTAGTAGTAAAGTGAAAAATGTCTGGAAAAATCAACTTCTCAAAACCAAGGGTGGAACAAAATCAACTTCCCTAAATACAATCAGGAATCTACTGTATTCATCATTGCAAAAAATGTGTCAAGCTTAGAGATCACTTCTATAAGTTGAGGACAAAACTCTTCATTATTAGGATTTTGAATCATCTACAATAAGTAAAACATTAGTACAAGATAAACAACAGACATAATTTAGTAAAGCTTTTATCTGCTAAGTCAAAATGCATTATCATTTCTCCTTGTGTGATTAGTTAATATATGCCTCTGCAAGTTTCCTTTCTGTGAGGATACATAGGGACAGTGAGGGCAACTGAAAGGTTTTTCCCCAGTGTGTCTTCGAATGTGTGCTTTAACAGTCTCCTTCTGTTTTGTCCTGAATGGGCAATAAGGACATGAAAAAGGTTTTTCTCCGGTGTGTATGCGAGTGTGCTTTTTGAAATTTGTTGTAATATGGGTTCTGTAGGGGCAGTGGGGGCACTGATATGTCTTGCTGCTAGAGTTGTGACTGGTCACTTCTTCTATAGGTCCTCTCCAGCCACTCCAATGACACTCTCTTTCTGGGCCTACCTGTAGGGGATGTCTGTCTTACTAAGAAAGTCACTTTAATGTAATAATCTAGTATTTGAAAAGAATGTGGTGATGATCATGATAGAACAATGATTTCTTAACTTTCTGATTCAACAAATTTAACCAAATTTTCTTGTAGCTCAAGACTCTTCCTCCACTCTATCATTACTTCACATAAAAAGTAAAAAACCCATATCATCACAGAGTAAGTAGAAGGCAAGAGAAATATCTATAAAGTTTTCAGAAGTTATCATTCAAAACGTAAATTTACAATACTTCTACACACCTTAGAAGAGCATGACTGATATTCAATGGTATCATTCAACAGAACTCTAGCATCATATGTAGTAAGTTTTAAGCTTCCTAACTCAAATTTCATATAACAATAACAAAATTATAATTTCTCTGTAAAAACAGGATACAATATCATATGATATTCCTCCTTTCCTTACTCCTCTAAAACTTTTAAACATACTAGACAATCATTGGCTTTAATATATCCCATGTAACAAGTACAACTTTTCAACAAAAAAAAAGACAATTTTGTACTGATATGTATAATTTGTTCATATATTAACCCATTCATGCTGGGGGCATTCCAGCCTTGCAAGTTGCAATGCCGGGGCTCTCGAACACATAGGCCTA
The DNA here is from genome assembly GCA_017312705.2 of Penaeus japonicus. Taxonomy (NCBI): domain Eukaryota; kingdom Metazoa; phylum Arthropoda; class Malacostraca; order Decapoda; family Penaeidae; genus Penaeus; species Penaeus japonicus. The sequence goes on from BOPN01000113.1 coordinate 249,028, forward strand.
AATCAATTAAATGATTGACGCCGTATGACGGCACCCTGCGAACGGGCCTTGAATGTGTGGTACCCGTGGTGTACCACCCATCCAGAGAGGGTTAATACAGTTACAGTTACAGTTTCCTGGAACATTCATATTACCATACCACCCTGTACCCTTCATCAGGAAGGAAATACAGCCATTTGCTTAAAGAAAGTGTTGTATACTTTTGTCAAAGCACAAAGAAATTCTCCTGGGAATGAGTCTGCAAAAACTTTAATTATAGCACTATCTATAGGGTAAATATTTTTTGAAATTCTGCATAATTTGGCAAACTACAAATGAAAATAAAGAATAATTGCATAACAATGTTGTGTTGGGAATCATTTTACAGTGTCAGAATTTCTTTTAAACACAGCCATTAGTTTTACCCATTTGTCCTCAAAAGTGGTTTCCTATCCTTTAGCAATATTGCTTCCTATCAGGAGTCACTCATAGTTATCATGCTAACCTTATTTAATTGCACATTTCAAAAAAGTAGATAGTCAGCTTACATGATTCTTTTGTCACACAAAGTGTCCCATCCTAGCATTTATAAAAGCCTAAATCTCAATCTCCAAGCATTCATTCTTTCAAAAATTGTTGCTAGTTATGCACTATTTTTTATATTCCATGTTTGGCTGCTTAATCCTGTGCTATTTTTGTGTCAACAACAGATGTAAACTGAAGATATTAAGATAACCTTATCTAAGCCATTATAAGTGTTGAGCCAAGACATTATATATATAAATTTTGGTTCTTTACACCAACTATTGCACTTAACTGTGGATAGCATTTCTGTTAAGCCATGTAGAAACATCAAATCACTTTCACCCCTGTGTCCAAGGCTGCAATTTAGTTCCACACTTTACTCATACAGTTAGCAGAGAAACACTGACTCAGGCACTAAGTAAGGATGGCTGGCAAGGAGTAATGTTACAGCTGCCAGATAGTGTTGGAGTAACACAAACACTTTCTGGTAGCTCATTTCTCGGCCAGACAATTAAACAAGCCTAAAAAACTGCAAAATACAAAAATGCATTCGACACCCTCATCTTAACCCATTCACACCGGGGCCGTTCCGGCTTTGCACGGTCACAATACCAGGGTTCTCAAACGCATAAGCCTAACGCCTTGAGATTCTCGGACGCACAAGCCGCGAGCCTGGGCTGCCCGCTCGCTCTACCCGAGCGCGCAGATTTCCCTCATAGCTCATCCCGGGCGTCTGACACGAAAACCACAATACGTGCTATCATTACCATTACTGTAATATTAGAGGCATCTCTTGGACATACATAAAGGAAAGCTGTCTCCAGTCTACGGGAGCAATCTTGTGGGTTATGGAAAGTTTAAATATATAACACCTTTTCTTTCTCTTTATATTCAAAACTCTAAGAAGTATTTCATTACACAAATTCATAATCAAATTTTCCAATAATTTTCAGTACATCTAATATTTGTACAATGGTCACAATCATACTTTTATTCTTTACCCTTCCCCTAAGAACTTTTTTCACATGGTCATATCACTTTCACACTCATTTTTTCTGTTAAAAGTATAAGCTAATTATTCCTTCAGTTATGTAACTAACACATCATACCAAATGGCAATTAGTATTACTTTGTTGATATATCAAATGTCATACCATAAGTTTAGAAAATAATAGAAATCACAGCATTTTACAATGACCAACCTAGACTGTCTTGAAAGGGTTAAATGTATATTTTCATATTAAGCTGATAAAATTGAATTTTACAAAAATAATTTTTCAAATAACTGGAATCTTAAAAAGCCTTAACCCATTCACGCTGGCTGGCGTGCTGACATGCTTCATGGTTTTTGGGTCAGACGCCAGTGACGAGATATTTGGTCAGAGCCGGCGCATGGGGTGAGCAAGCGGACAGCTTAGGCTCGCGGCTAGTGGGCCCGAGAATCCCGAGGCGTAAGGCTTATGCGTTCGAAAACCCCAGCAGCCCCGGCGTGAATGGGTTAATGGTTTCATCAAATACATTAAATAAAAAATACAAAATAGATAAATGAAAAAAACATCAATGGATTAATGATTAAGAATGCATAAATCATGCCTTTTTCAGCTTGGAGGCAACAACTCTCTCCAATGACAAAGGGGAATCTCTTTCTTTTGCCAAAACTTCTTTTCTACTAAACTGTAGGAACATTTCATTTACTAAATTTAAATCACTGATGCCAGTGACATCCTGGGGACATCCAATGGCCATTATGGTTTTGTTCAATTGTCTGTCTTACACATGAATGATTCCACAAGTGCTTGCTCAACAAGAAGTCAATTATCATAATAAATTTAACATCAATAATGATGGTAATAAAAACGTTTTTTCCTAAAAATTCAAGGAATAGGGGTAAACAGGTGAGGTCAGGAAGGCCTACTAACTGTCTCCTTGGTGACAGCCCTTGTGGAACCATCAATGCATAAAAAAATACAAAAGAATACTTATAAAAGAAAATCATATTGGACAGTGCATGTAAAAATGAACAATTACTTTAAAATAAAAATTCAAGACTTTCCATAATTTTTAGCAGTATGGTTGGTCAAAATATGAACATCCAAACAACCTTTGTTTGCAGAACGATATGGGCACTGGGAACAAACATAAGGCTTTTCTCCTGTGTGTTTGCGGATATGTGTCTTCAGATTTGTTCTTTGATTGGCCCGATAAGGGCAGTGGGGGCACGAAAAGGGCTTCTCCCCAGTATGGACACGCATGTGGTTTATAAGGTTGGTTGTAACAGAAGTACTGTAGGGACAGTAGGAACAATGGTGAATCTTGCCAGATGTGGTGTGGATCTTCCTGGACACTGCAGCTCCTCTTTCTCCAGTCCACTGACAGTCACTCTCCAGCCCCACCTGTTGGGGACGCCCATCTTACTCACTATCATAATAAACAATGAAATGTATAACTTTACAACCATACTTTCATTGACTATGAATATGCTTGTATGTGTGTGTGTGTGTTTAGCTGTGTGAATGGCTGCTTTTGCTGACAAAATTAACAAATATTCAACAAAGAATGTGCAAAAGAAATTGCAATTTTTATGCTTTCTCTGACCATTATACATTATCATACCTTTTATGATCTTTGTTGGAAAATAATATCATGTACAGTATGAAACCTTTGCGCTGTGACATGCAAAGAGATAAATAACAAATTTCTCTCCTTATACAAGGTGTGTAGTAAGTAAAAATATAGATAAACAAATCTAACTTTGCTGTAGTACATTTTAGAGGTATAAAACTCAAAATCTGTTTAGAAAATGTTAAGACTATATTTTATTGGTCTTGTAGTTAAAACTCTCTTACAAAGCATACATATATACATAATTATATATATATATATATATATATATATATATATATATATATATATATATATATATATATATATATTTTTTTTGATTTTTTTTTTTTTATTTTTAATGTATATGTATATGTATATGTATATGTATATGTCAATGTCTATGTATATGTCTATGTATATATATAAATATACATATATATAAACATAAATATATATATAAATAAATAAATAAATAAATAAATAAATATATATATATACATGTATATGTATATGTATATGTATATATATATGTAAATGTAAATGTAAATGTAAATGTAAATGTAAATGTAAATGTAAATGTAAATGTAAATGTAAATGTAAATGTAAAAGTAAAAGTAAATGTAATTGTAAATGTAAGTGTAACGATGAAATGCAAAAGTTTTGAGAAAGACATCTTGATGTTCTAGAATGTCACGCAGGGAGAGCAAAATATTATACTGACATGATAACACATCAACCAGTGTGAACGGGTTCAATTTAGAATGAGCTGTGACAATGTCTTGTGGACTTATCAACTAACATCTACATCATATGCATGATGATTACTTGCTTAGTGACTGAGTTCCCTGTATGTCCAAGCAAGCTCCATTATGCTTTTAATTTTTTGTGCATGATTTATTATGTCCCCAACAAAGCAACTGAAGGAAATAGGCCATAAAGATAAGCATGGTTGTGGTTAAAAATCCTGACAGACCTGACCATTGAAAGCATCATCAAGCATGATTTAAAGAACAAGAAAAAAATCTCAGTGCCACTGCTTCAGGCTGTAGTAAGGTGGGCACAGAGAAGTTCAGGTATCTTGCCCTTTCTTTCCCTAAGTGTCTAGATATCATAAAGAGAAGTCAAGGATTCCCAATAAAGTAACTAATAGTCAATATTGTGGGTAAGGTTGTGAAAATTTTGTCTAGAACTGTATGTAATATTTAGTATAAACATACACATCAACCTACATTCACTCATCCACTTACAAACATAACCGGTAACCCACACATACACAAATCCAAGCAAATTTCCCCTAGGGTTAAGGTATTTTTAAACTACTACAAAACAATATTAATTTTTCATTTAAATATTTTGCCTATGTGAAAAAAAATACATTTCTTTGTTCTATTTTTTTTCTCTGTTTCTATTAAATGTTTACGACCCATAGTTTGCCATCATCTTTTTTATGCACACAATTTCCAAATAACTATTTGAAGATTTACATGCATCTTTGAAATTTAGTGTAATGTGAAAATCATCAAGATAGTGAGACAATCCTCACATCTGCCAACAAATATAGGATATTTGAATTACCTTTTATAGGATCTTTGAATTACCCCTTCCAATAAGACAGATTCACACAACATAGCAAACATCAACTTATAAAAAAAGAAGATAATTAACCCATTCATGCCGGGGGCATTCCAGCCTTGCAAGTTGTAATACCAGGGCTCTCGAACACATAGGCCTAAATCAATTAAATGATCAACGCCATGTGACAGCACCCTGCGAGCGGGCCTCGAATGCACATTACCCGTGGTGTACCATCCATCCAGAGAGGGTTAATATATCAGGGCTTTCAAAACATATTTAATTGGAAATGTCCACAAATATGAAGATTTCAAGAATAAGACCAAGGCCACACTGGAAGGGAGCTAGGGCAAACATGTAAAAGCAAAAAGTTTGGTCACTGATATCTATTGTAGCAAATAGGTCCAGGCAAGCAAAGCAGGAAGAATTAAGTAATCTTTCTCACTTGAATCTCACACTTTAAATGTTAACTCAATGATGGCATATGGAAGACTTTAAAAAGTTTACTCAGTTTACTCACAAAAAATTATCCAAACAAACAGCGTGTTTAATCCTTTTCCCCTTCCATTTTTTTTTATCCCCTACAATTCTTCCTTTTTTATCCTCTACTAGGCTTATTATTATTAACCTTTTCTATATAAGTGATTTTCCTATTTAAAACCGGTAACTTTTTGGCCAATTTACTTTAGAAATCCACTTAATTCATATGCATCTCTATCATATACTTGAAGCACAGGTAAAGATATATAAGGAAACTGATATCCTGTATTATTTTCCCAAAACAAGTACAAGTAAATATTGAATTGTACTCTGTAAAATAATCACAACAAAAGCATGGCAATAACAATATGAATGAACTCATGCAAAATAACATTCCCAGAGAAACTATTAATATCATTATTACAGTTTATACAGGTGACACAGTATCAATTTAATAAATGTAATATCAAAAGAAAAAAAAACACAAACAAAAAAAACATGACTTATAATTATACAATGATGGCAAACACATAACATTGAATAGAAATGCACTCATAACTGTTGACAATAAATACTACTTTTTGACAAACACAACAATAATTATAACAATAATAACAGTATAT
>BOPN01000113.1:272310-277310 GCA_017312705.2 Penaeus japonicus
CATAGTAGTGAATTAAAGGCAATCAATATACAATAGCATTACTATCAAAAGGAAGTGACTACCTACATCATAAACAACAGAAAAAGGAGCCATTCTCAATGTTCTTGCACAACTTTGCTGAGAGATATGATACTTACACATACTTTACACATCATAAAGAAAATATTAAATTAGAATTAATAAAGAGTATGAAACATGATACACATTTTAAGCATATTAAATAGTTGTTCCAAAGCTATTAAATTACACTTTACCTCATTCTTACCATACCTCTGCCTGAGCCTCTCTGCTTCCCCCTCCCATCTTTATAATACTTTTTTTAATAGTTTCATTCCATTCATCTCTTCCTCTTTTTTTCATATTATCATTCCTCGCTAACCCTACTCATTGCTGTATGCATACTAGTTCCTCACAAACCATGGTCATGATCATATTAATGACAGGACTGTTTTGGCTCCAAATGGTTAAAATGGCAGGATATTTCAAATGCGAAAGCCTGCAATGGCCAGAGCCAAGCGCGATCCGCTCAATCACCAGACCACCAGCCAGGAGGATAGCCACAACGAAATATCTCGTTCCCAGCAGCTGACGCTGCCACCACTTGACGTGATATCTTGTCACTCATTGTTATGGGGTTAATAGTAATCTTTATCATCCCCATCATCCTACCAATAGAGAGAAGTTAATCTTTTAAGTATGAAAATTTACCAAGGGTAAATTTTATCAAAGAGATAAAAGTAATTTTGTTGATATCCCATTTGTAAAGCCCAGAAATTCCTGAATCCTACATGTATTCTCATCCTAGTCTATTTTTCTTCCTGCAAAGGGCTATCAATAGAGGGTAAATGTTTTTGTGCTTTCAAGAATCTATAACATATTCTATTCACATATTGTGTATTCCCTATCTCATATAAAATTTTATTTAGCACAGACTATAGATGTCAATTTATTACCACTTATCATCACCTTCAAAAAAATTTAAGAAGATCTATATGCTTAGACTCATCCTATTATCATCAAGGACATCTTACTCAATAAAACCATTTTTTGTATATATTGTAATATTTACATCAAAGACATTCATTTGACTTACTAGGAAAGTACCAATTAAATGGCTCACAAGACTTCTGCACATGCAATAATATGTACAAATTTGAAGATATTACACAATAGGAAAAGAGACTGTAGAAAGTACACAAAACTTTGCCCATGTGTGATAGCCCCTTCACTCGCAAATATCTGTCCATAAAATACTGTTCAGCATCTATTACTTTTTTTACTCCTCTCTTTTCTTTGAAATAATTTCAACATTTACTATTTTAGTCACTCAACTCCAATCTATTACATCCTCATTTATTTAACCATCCTGTTTCCTACCTCTGGTCCCCCTAGCCACTCCCATAACCCTTCTTAGACAGGTTACATCTTATGATGTTCAGCCTAGACTGAGCATCTTTAGATGTGTGTTTTCTGGACTTATGGATGAAATATGAGCCTATATGTGATATATTAGTGATTATAATTAACATTTGGTATACTAAGTCAACATATCTGAAGGAATAAATCATTTATAACTTTAATAAAAGGAAAAATGCAGTATGAAAGTGATCCAATCCCATGACAATGCCTGTCGTAGAAGGGTATGTTATTCCTTCACCCATTATTTTATTCTCTCCCAATCATCCCCAACTTAAGATCAATGGAAATGGTGGTTTGTGTCTCATAATAGTCCCAAAAGTTGTAGACTGGACGAAGTAAAAGAATTTCTGGGACTTAATCTGAGGGCAAACTATGGCAAGGGAATCATGTGAAATTTTGATATTTTTTGCAATAAATTTGGATAAAGTTGTTATCTATATTTACAAACATGATTATTCAAGACATGCTTCAATCACAGTTTAACACTAATCAGCCACTGTTTCGTACTCAATATTCTACCATTAAAATTATAAAACAAATCATACAGATATGAAGTTCATCTTACTTAAAATTTTAATACAATTCCACTTCTAAAGTAGAACTGTAATCAATATTTTCAAAATATTGGGCCTATTACTGAAAATTCTTTCATATCTTCTTTGGATAAAAGTTATTTTGCAAAGCATTTGAACTAACTGATATGTATAGAAAACATAAGTTTTGCCATTATTGGGCCTATACAATTGTACTTTGTGCTTTCTATCATAGATATAAAACAATAATATTTACAGCATTCCCCAATCTCAATATTTTATACAATAAACTAAAATTATGAGACACACCTAACCACTGCCTCCAACTCTGACAATACTTGATGTACAAGGCATTATTCATTCATTGGAAGATCTTTACATGTTAAATCAAAAGAAAACAAATTATCCTTTTAATCTGTACTTCATCATATTCTAGTGTCAAACACTACTTTCCAAAAATCAACAACTTATCTTTTTAAAATATTCATAAAATACAACTAACCACCCATTATCTATCTTCTCCACCTTTTCCATCTCCCTTCATTAAATCATTGGCATACCACTCACAAAATTTGCACTTTGAACATTAAGAGTATATGGCTCCTTTTCCTTAAAATCTGAATCTAACACTCACCCGTGGTTGTGCATGGGGACCACTTTGTTGACTCTGATGAACATCTTGGCTACTTTCTCCACCATAGTTTTCTGATGAGAAGCCTCCAGACATGTCACTACTACCAAGCCACTGTCAAAATCAAAGTAAAAGAAGAACATACAATACTGAAATGAATACAAAACAAGTCATGAATGTCTTTATAGGGATACTAGTTTGTCTTTCCCTCAAAACTTTAACTATATATTTCAAATTTATGTAAATAAAGAAAAAGATAACTATTCTAAATTTCTAATAAAAATCCATTTTACTAATGCCAGAAGTTTTTATAAAGAACATAAATTACAACTGTAAAACAAGAGTAATGGACTATTAATGACTGTTAAAAATGTAATATAATTATAGTTGTACTATCATAAATTTGTGGAAGAAACCAATCTAAAATTAACTTGAACTTTTCCTCAAAAGGGTTACAAAAATCTATGATGTTAAATTGGTTAAACAAATTGCAATAGGTCTAAAAAAGAAGATATACTACACATGGATAAAAAGCTCTTATGTACAATTTCAACAAAACATTTTAGCATTAAAATTTAAAGTCACTTATCCTTACCCCTTGCATTCCTGATGGACCAGCAAGTGCTTCTGCAACTGCATCAGCAAGAGGCTGTGTCTGTCCAGGAAGAACTGGTTGGTCATACTTATTAGCTATCATGTGACTGGAATGATCGTCTTGACTGCCCGCTCCGTCCATTCCAGTATCACTTCCTACATGGCCATACTGCATTCCAGTGTCCATTCCTTCAGACTGACTACTGTCTAATGTTTCCACCATTTCTTCTTTGACTAGAGATTCATCAACCATAATTTGCTGAAAATTCAAGATAAAATATTTAGTATGTATCATTCTATGCGTGAAACTACAAACTAAATGCTTCTTAACCCTCTCGCACACAATGCTTATTTAGGGTCTGGTGGAGGCACATATGTATGGTATGTTGCTACACTTAAACATTAGCACCACCCTAAAAGGTTTTCTTCAAAATGCATCATATTTGAGTTAATAATAGGTGACATGATGAACTGTCTAGGCAAGGTGCTACTAAGCGATTTCTCATGATTTTGTGCATTTCAGTGGTTGTAAAACACCAGTATCTGCTTGGTAGCTAAGCTGGTGAGAGATCTGTTGTGATTTAGAAGGTAAAAAGAGTATTTAATTGAAACTTGTATGCAAGAGGGTCTGTTTCAATAAACAAAAATAATATTTCAAATATAAAAATTAGGAAAGACAAATTATCATTAAACTCTACCAACCTTGACATCAGAAGCAGGCGACTCATGAGGGGTGAGATCACTTTGCTCTGTCCGCTGCTCTAACCTGTGGCCATCACTGTGCGTTCTGGACCGCGCCCGAGGTTGTTCACTCTCAGGTAGGTAAGGTGAGGCTCTAGGTGAGGAAGGTGGACTACTAGATGGCTGTGAGCCTCCTTGCGACGGGGTTCCATTTTCCTCCCGTCTTCGTCTCTTTGGCTGTGGACTTACTCGCTCTTCTCTGGTACTTCTAGCAGGTGCTGGTTTTCTAGTCTCTTCACTAGATGGGGGTTCATCAGGTACCGCTAAACCTTTAATTTGCAGCATCTCAGCTGCCTTGATAAGTCTTGCAAGGTCATTCTGAGCAACACTAACTACACCAGCATACATATAACTAAGCAGTGCCTCTAGTTCATCAGGCTTCACATCTTTTAACACAATAATTGGGTGTTTACATGGTGTGTGTTCAAACATATTTTCAAAATATTCACTACATGTTGATAGCACCAACTTATGTACAGGGTAAAACTTTCCATCACAAGCTAGCGTTGCATCAGTGTACCGTTCCTGAAAATGCAGTAAAATGTAATTAAATTACAATAAAATGTAATGCAACTGGCAACTGCTGTAAAATAAAATGTAATGCAACTGGTAACTGCTATAAAATTATAAAATGTAATACAACTGGTAACTGCTATAAAATAATAATATGCAATGCAACTGGTAACTGCTGTAGAATAAAGAAGTACTAAATACAACAGCAAGGAAAAAATTAGTAGCCCATTAAAAAAATCAGTACATTTCAAAGGGTGAAATTTACACCTAATTCAAGTTCACTGGATGCCAGAAGGCTTTATATTATCCTGTTGCTATATGAGCTGCTTTGGCTCCAATTGGTCTAAATGCCAGGTTTTTTAAGCAAGTAAGCCTAACACCTCGGGCTATTTGCCCGCTCTAGCCATGACCAACTGCTATGCACCCGATCACCCAGTGTGCCAGCCATACAAAATGCCATGGCTAATATCTCATCCCTGACAGCAAATACTGCCACCACTTGCCGTGATATCTTGTCACCCGGCATTAACGGGTTGCATGGAAGACAGAAGATGTAAATCATCAGAGAA
>BOPN01000113.1:319810-322310 GCA_017312705.2 Penaeus japonicus
ATATCGAAGCAGTTTTGTAAATAAACAGTGTATCAGATTATGATGATAGACATCGATATTCTAACAACTAGGGCGTGTGATAATGATGATGATGAAGATGATTATGATGAGGATGATGAGGATGATGGTGGTGGTGATGATGATGATGATAATGATGGTGATGATGATGATGATGATGATGGTGGTGGTGGTGGTGATGATGATAATGATGATGACACAATTCATTATCATTTTGATGATAATAGTGATAGCAATAATATTGATGATGATAATAAAAATTAGATAAAAATTTTCATAAAAAATTATAACAATAGTAATAATAATCATCATCACAATAATGATAATAATAATAACATTAATGATAATGATAATGGTAAACCTCATATCAATGATACTGATAATAACAATTATAACGATAATAACGATAATAATGATAACTATGATAATTATGATAATAATAATGAAAATAACAATGATAACGATGATTTTGATAATCATGAAAATTACAATAGTGAGAATGAATGAGAATTATATTAACAATAACAATAACTATTGTTGTTGCTTTTCTGTTGTTTCGTCTATGCGAAAGAGTTCTGTGTTTACGTCTTCGTCGACCCAGTTAACAATCAGTAAATTTCCTACCTGTCTTTCGTTCATATTTTTTCTCACACAAAATCCCTATCAGATCTCCCGTACACTTACCAACTCTTAGAATCCATCGACATAAGCATGTTTAACATACCAGGCGCAGTGGGGACGTTGGAATGCCTGTAGATTTGTTTTGGTGTCGGAGCCCCTTCCCTGTAACCACTAATAATCCCGTCAGGTCTTGTCACCTTAATTATTATTGGTAGTGAAAGTCTCCCCAGTTCTGTCCTCTGTTATGCATTTAGATGACAGCTTGTATGTTAATCTGATACCTGTTAAGACTCGATTGAATTTACAGTTCGATTCGGTAAAACGTACACACACAGATTTTTTATATTTTATTTTTGATGAATCACACGTATAGATTGTACTTCTTCACTCATGAATACTAAAGCATCTCCGTCGGCCATTATATCATGTACACAATAAATGCTTGACCTTATTTCTGTAAGAAACACTGCATCGGTGAGAGGTGGTTGCCCCAGCTGTATCTGGGTACACCTGAGCTGTCCTTCACCTAACTGTTACCCGAGGCTCCAGGTTGTGATAAGATCTCAGGCCGAGCGTTACGGTTTGACAGAACCAGACTTTTCACGTCTTCATCGTCACTATAAAAATAATAATGCTATGGGGAGTGACTATCTATTCCTTCATAGAAAAAATGAATAGAAATAACATTAGTAATAATCTCAAGGAAAATCCAAATGCTTTAGTTATTTCTCAATGCATTTTACCATAGTAATCAAGAAAAGAAAAAGCTGGAAATGACCAGTGACCGGAGATCACCAAGGTAACAGCCTGGGGAAAGGTTGCGTAGTAATTCGTACACGTAATGGGGGTAGTTGAGGTTGAAGAGCATACAGAGGTGTTTACTCCTTTCAGCTTCTTTGTAAGAAGAGCAGACAACTTGGAGTAGAATAGTGTCACATTATTGTCATTATCATTACTATGATTGGTATTAAAATTATCATCATCATTATCTTTAATAATGATAATAATTATTATTGACATCGTTATTATTATTGTTATCATCATCATCATTATCATTATAATTTTTATCATTCATATTATTATACTATGAACATCATCTTTATCGTTATCATTATCATGATATTTAACATTATTTTTGTTATGATATCTATACTATAATTAATATAATCATTGCTATCATTGTTATGCTATCCTTGTTATTGTTATTGTTAATATTATTATTATTATGATTACTGTAATTGATATTACTAGTATTATGATTATCATTGGTATCATTCTTATCATTATCATCTTTATCATCCTGATGTTATCATTATCAGTCTTGATATTATCATTATCATCTTTATTTTGATGTCATCATTATCATTTTAATTATTCATATGATTATTATCATCATTGTTATCAATATCATTATCGATATCATGGTTAAAATTATCATTATCATTATCATTATTAGTATCACCATCATTATTATCACCATCATCGTTATTATCATTATCATCGTTATTATTATCATAATTGTTATCATTATTATTATCGTTATCGTTACACCACCAAAATTATTGCTTTAATATCATTATTGTCTGTATTATTACAGTCAGCATTATTTCTCATGTAAAATAGTCTTACCGGCATTGCTTTATTATTCCTATCATCATCAATATGACTACTACCACATCGTCGTTATCATCATCATTATAATCATTATTATCACCTTCATCACAATCGCTAGATCATTAGTATCGTGAAGTATGTGTTACGCAACATGCAATGACAGACGCTACGTGCGGAAAACTGACCGGGGGAGATGTGCATTGGTTTGTTCTTTTTTGAGTGTATTTGCATATTAGTGTGTGTGTGT
>BOPN01000113.1:329810-332310 GCA_017312705.2 Penaeus japonicus
CTTTTGTTCTGCCGTTAAAGTTCAGTCATCATATTAGATTTATTATCATAAATTTCTTATCACTCCGAGCATGGAATGTTATTTTCATTTTTTTTTTTTACCAAATACCTAATAAATCATATAAGAATACAATGGATTCTAAAGATATACAGAAATATATCGCCCACAGCTGCAATTACTCTTATTTCAACCTGGCCAATTTAGTATCATGATTATCATTATCTATATTACTATCATCAGTATTAACATTATTATTAGTAGTAATGTTAGTATCATTATTATTGTTATTATTCTTATGACTACCATTATCATTATCATCATTAGTAGTAGTAGTGTTAGTATCATTAGTATGTTTATTTTTATGACTATCATTATCATTAATATTATCATTAGTATTAGAATTAGTATTATTAAGACTATTATCATTATTATTACTACTATCATAATTATCATTATCATAACTATCATTATTATCATCATTATGGTTATCATTACTATTATCTTTATTGTTATTATTATTATCGTCATTGCTATTATCATCATTAGTAGTACTAGTATTAGTATCATTATCATTAGCATCATTATTGCTATTATTATTATCATTATTATCATTATCATTACTATTATGATTTTTCATCATCTTCATCATTATTATTATCATCATTATATGATTACTATCATATTTTTTATCCTTATCTTTATCATTATTATCAGTATTATTAACATTGTTGTTATCATCACCATTATCATTATCATTATCTTTATCAAGATCATTATTACATAATCATTATCATTTTCAGAATAATACTTTTGTTATCATGATTATTATTATCATATTTTCATCATTACTACCATTATTGTCATTAATGTTGGTACCATTATAGATACTTGCAATATTACTAACACCATTACTTCAAATTGCAATTTTTGTTATTTTTGTCCTCATTATTATTATGACCCTTATCATTTTCATTATGGCTATCATTATCATTTTATATATTATTGTCATTATTATTATCCTTATCAGTTTCATTATTATCATTACAATTATTACTATTATTATCAGTACCATTATAATGATCATTATCATCATTATCATTATCATAGTTGTTATCATTATTATCATTATCATCATCCTTATCATTATCATTACCATCATTATTGTTATCATCCCTGCAATCATCATACTTACCAAACTGATATTGATAATAGTAACGATAATGATGATTAATATCACTAATATCATTATTATAATCAAAAATATTATCATCCATATCATTGTCATTATTATCATTATGATTATTATATGCATCTCCATTATCACTATTATTATTATGATTATCATCATCATTATTATTATCGTTATTACTACAACTACGATACTATTAGTGCTACTACTGTTTTACCATCATTATCATGATTGATTTTAACATTATTACTTTTATTATCATTATCTTATATCATAATTTCTATTCTTATCCATAATCATTCTTGTAATTGTTCTTATCATTATTATTCATTACTCACATTATCATTGTTATCATTGTCATCGTCACTGTTATTATCTTTATCATAACCACCGTTATTATTATCGTCATCATCATTCATATCCTCGTTATCATCCTCATCATTATATATATATATACACACACACACACACATATATATATATATATATATATATATATATATATATATATGTGTGTGTGTGTGTGTGTGTGTGTGTGTGTGTGTGTGTGTGTGTGTGTGTCTGTGTGTGTGTGTGTGTGTATGTATATATATATATATATATATATATATATATATATATATATATTTATATATACATATATATACATGTATATTTATATACACACGCACACACACACACACACACATACACACACACACACACACACATATATATATATATATATATATATATGTATATATATATATATATATATATATATATATATATATATATATATATATATATATATATATTTATATATATGGCAGAAAAAAACACTATACACAAAATAGATTTATTAAAAATGAGACAGCAGTTCGGATCCCATCTTCAGGTGCCTGAAGGTCCCTGAAGATGGGATCCAGATGGATCTTGAAACTGTCGTCTTATTTTCAATAAATCCATTTTGTATATAGTGGGTGTTCTGCCATATTATCAACATGGAGTGTTTTTGCCCTTCATATATATATATATATATATATATATATATATATATATATATATATATATATATATATATATATATATATATATATGTGTGTGTCTGTGTGTGTGTGTGTATGTGTGTGTATGTGTGTATGTGAGTGTGTGTATTTGTATGTGTGTTTGTGTTGCCTTATTCCTGGAACTTAAGAAATCTTGATCTGACATGACCTTTGACTTAATCTCCAATCCTGACCTGACCTGACCTAAGACCGCAAGTGTCTTCGTCAGCCCTAACCAGATCCATTTAAGGATAGATAACCCCTAGTCAGTCCGCATTGTACA
>BOPN01000113.1:337310-339810 GCA_017312705.2 Penaeus japonicus
GGTGAGAGTTAGTGTGGAGGAAGGGACTGACTCAGACAGCCGCGGGTGGCCAGAGTCGCTATCTTGCTGTGTGTGGTTGGAGGTCCGCCTGTTGTGCTCCCCGTCTGTGGATCTTGTGTGTGCATCTGCGTCTTCGCTCTGGCGGCTCTTGGAACTGTTCATTACTTGTTGATATTAAGATGTACGTAAATATGTGTTGTGATCGTTTCTTGAAACATGTGCGATATAGAAAGTTGGATGGTGGGTGTAGAAAGTGACAGGCCCGTGTGAGGTCCTCTTGCGCGAGGGGGAAGTGAGAAATGGGGAATCTACAGACAATGTATGATTATTTCTTTATGCTTGATCTTTTTATTACACATTATTACCATTGCTAATGACAAATCTTTTTAATGTCTTGATAGTTGATTCCATATTAATAGTGAATTGAGTTTCATTATCGCGGACATCTATTTGATACAAGGTTTGGATATTTTTACATAAAGTTTATTATCAGTTATCTCGTGTATAATGTAAGATAAAAGAAAACACAGGGCAAGTCGGACCCACGAATGTTGCCGCCTCAAAATATACGGATTGAAGTGTGTGTAACATCTTGACATTTATTGACTATTTTGACTTAAGCAATAATTATTTATCAGTGTAGATGTTATTTTCTTTTCTGTTATTAATTTTCTCTTGATTCTTGGTGCCACTACATACACCAAGTACTCAAATAAGTCTGTAAGAAATCAGCTGATAGTAGTTGTTTCCCTCAGCATAAGCTTCTGCTGCCAAACGCTCCTCACTGAGCCTTGCTTCCATTATGTTTCGTTCAGGGACTCATGTTAAGAGAATATCCACCTTAAGGAACACTCATTTACAAATTTGAACACGGTCAGTACGGCCAACTCATTCTTCCTTGCTCAGATGCAAAAGTAACACGATATACTTTACGTGTTAAGAGGTTAAAATCACGACCGACGAAATGTAATTGGACATGCATTAAAACCAGAGGAAGGAAAGGAGCAGTGTGGCTGGGCGCGGCCGGTGCGTGCTGCCCTCTCGCCATTGCCAGCTGAGCCAGTGTTCATCCGGGCCCTTGTGAACATGGTGACAGTGGCTCAGGAGCTCTCGGATTTATCCACCTAATCTGACGCTATCTTGAATTCCAGAGGATATATACAATAATGAGATAAAAGTATACGTATTCGATATTGTTTGTGTGTGGAGACTCGAGGTGCTGGTGAAGCAGGTAAGGAGATAACTTGCGAAATGTCTACCTATGTCAGAGCCAGCCAGAGCTCTTGTTATTGTTGATTCCAAGATGGCTGGTCCTTTTGGGTGGCTGGGAGAGCACTGATATGATTCTTTACGTCCTTCTCTTACAGGATGGAGTTAAGAGTTGGCAACAAGTACCGTCTTGGACGGAAGATAGGAAGTGGATCCTTCGGTGACATTTACTTAGGTGAGTACACAAGCAAAATGAAGCTTAGGAGGCGAGACTTTGTTGAAATGGGTGTGAACGGTTCAGGCCTTCCCAGCGCCTCTGTTGACAAAGGAAGACACCAACAAAGCGCCTAGATGTTTTCGCACATGGATATGTTTGCATACACGCTACTCGTCTCCCCGGAATCAGATGTAATTATGGAAAAATCAGCATATCTTTCTTGACGGGAATCCCCAAGAGTGGTGCATTCCGGAGACCATAAATCCCGAGGGTAGACTCGCTTCTCGGACGTTTATGGTCGGGATTTTGGGGCGAATTAACGCCTTTGACTTGTCACTTTGATGGCGAATATACCTGCTTTCGACCAGTCACTGTAGCAGTGAAATGAATCTTGAATTGGTTACGAATTTGATGATGTAGTCAGGTTGCAGTGGTAATTAAATAACTATTGGCTATAAAACTTAGGTTGAAATTTCCTCCCAATTTAGAAGTTGGTGCTATTTATCTCTGAACATGTTCTAGCGAAATCAATTTTTTGTGAGAGGTGAGTGCTAATGTTTACATTTATTCTTGCTGGCTTGGGTAAACAATGTTCAATTGGAATGATCTGTGATAATGGGTGATTGTTTACATGTTGAATGTGTATCATGGGAAAGTTGTGAATTTAAAAGCTATTGTAAGATATCTAAACACAAGCTAGGTTGCTAGCAAACAAATTGTATAGGGTGACCTCTGAAATTTGTTGCAGAGTGTAGATGTAACTTATTTTTGTTAATGTTTAACATTTATGATGTATTGTAAAGCTCCCCAGTACAAGCAGAATTCCAAGAAATCAAGTTTGGCCCTGATAGCTCTAGTGATGATTCTTAGTAAATATGATTGCTATTCATTCCCCAAAAGAGTTACAATTTTCATTAGATTTGGGAGAGACTATTACGTGCATTGGATTGGATTTGAGTGAAGTGAATTGGCACCAATCTTTTTGTTGTGGTGCATCAAGGTTGTAACAACTCCAAATATTCAAAATAATCCTATTTAACCTGTATTGCTCAGTATATTCAAACCCTGAGATCT
>BOPN01000113.1:344810-347310 GCA_017312705.2 Penaeus japonicus
TAGAATATTAAATACAATAGTGTATGTGTTAGAATGTCTTGAGCGCCACGTGTGTCTGCGTGTAGGTGCAGTGTGACCAGAATGCGCGACCCGTTAGGTTTGGCTCCAGGAAGTGTTACCAATGTAGCGGTGTATGTGCAGGCTCTGGGGACGAGGTTGGCTATCCTGCCCACCACCGAGATGATGGCAGGACGTGTTGGGATGGCTACGTGTCTGATGCATGTGTGCGAGGATGGTGGGTTACGTCATGTGAGGATGCAGATATGGAGACTAAAGTTTTAGACTCATTTTCCTAGCGGAGGATTCTCTCTTAGGATGAGTGACTCCTTTTAGGAAACAGGAGTGATTCAACTGATTCAACGGAACCCGTAGGATTATAAACAAAATCCCGAATGGATCTCGTAATGGGAGATTCAGGGCTTTCCACTTCAAGAACGAAAACGCTTTGTCTTAGTATACTGGGAACTGTTTGATGGCCCTATTGAGAACGTTTATTTTGATAAGTATTCGTGAACAGTTTGGTTGGCTCTAGATCGTTTCGGTTCGAGAACTGTCACAAACTTCATTAACTGAAGTTCGTTGAATATTTCAAGGCCACGATCCGAAGATGTATCAGACTGGAAAAGTACGTTAGGCATTCCTTTTTTACTTTGGAAACATAGCATTGCTACATGTAAACGGGTACTATGGCATTGTTGCTGTTGCTGTCGTTGAACGTAAGCTTGGCCTCGCGTGGGTGAGGGCAGGAAATAAGCGGAGAGACCCGTTGAACGCTGGTGTGTGCGGCTTGTCTCAGGGAATGCCTCGCTTGTCCACTGGCGTGGGCGCGGGTTTGGGTATGGAGAAACCGAGGAAAGGTAAAATTGCGACTAGTTCTGGTAAGTCAGCAATGGGATTATCGTTCGAGGCGAAGCGGACCAACGTAAGTAGAGATGGACTAGGATTGGAGAACACAAAAACGGAACTCACGCGTGGTGTATTAATAGCTGGGTGGTGAAGGGGAGTTTGTGTGCTTGTTGGTTGGGGTGAGGGAGGGGAGGAGAGGAGAGGAGAGGGAGAAAGGCCACCGCACAAGAGACCCTTGGTAGTTGTAGGAAATATATAAATTGCTCAGTTAATTATTATTTCATTTTTCACATTCTCTTTGATTGGATTCAGAAAGAAACAGATATAATCCTCATTACATCATCTTGTAACTTGAAGAGAAATCGGGTGTTGGGAACCTCCCTGCACTGGTGCGCTAGCCGGGCGACCAAGTCCTCTGTGGCTGCCATTATTGTTACAGGTAATGATCGGGTCCGAGAAAGGTGGGGCTTCGGGGTCAAACAGGGAGGCATGTAGGATCTTGGAATGCGAGGCTTTAGCATCCCCGCTCACGTGCGAGGATGGAGACATGCATGTTTATCCATTGATAAATGCTAGTGCTAATAGCGAATTGTGTATGTACTTGTTCCTCTGTGTCTGTGGTTTTGACAGTCGTGTGCGTGGGTGAGCTCGTGTGGTCGCGTGACTTTCCACCCTTCTCGTCTCCTCCTATATATTTTACACGAGTGACAATTTGCGAGAACACGCCATGTCCAAGATTGTAATCAGGATCGATTTTGTATCCGTGCTTGGTAACGGAGTCTATATTTTTTCCTGCACATGATCCACAAGGTGAAATATGTCCCGAGCAGAAGCCATTCATAGTGAGCATGGGGTAACGACAGGTATGTGAGCGGTACGGGGTGGACCCAGGTGAGGGGTGGTGGGGGTAGAGGGCGAGAGCGAGGGGATAGGGCAGGGGTGGAGGCAAGTGTCGGTGTTGGCCGCCAGGATATGAGTGTGGACGTCTTCTTGGGAACCACCAGCTGGGCCTCGATACGTCACACTGGACAAGACTCGGGTATCATGCCGGAAACGAGTACCTTTCTCCTACGGATCCGGACGCAGATACACCTCGCTGGAATGTCCTCGGAAGTGCGGGGCAGGATATTCTTTGGCGGTGAATACAGCGAGTTTTGGTCCCGCCGGAAGGGACGCACTACGTGTCTATTTTTGTAAATACTGAATTTTCCATTACTTATTCCAATAAATTATGGCAAGTAGTCGAAATGTCTGCATATAATTTATGCATACATGTATTTTTTTTTTATATATATATATTCTTGTAGGCATGCACTCGCACACACACACGCTCTCTCTCTCTCTCTCTCTCTCTCTCTCTCTCTCTCTCTCTCTCTCTCTCTCTCTCTCTCTCTCTCTCTCTCTCTCTCTCTCTCTCTCTCTCTCTCTCTCTCTCTACATATTTACGTAAATATATATATATATATATATATATATATACATATATATATACATATATACATATATATATATATATACACACATATATATATATATATATATATATATATATATACACACATATATATATATATATATATATATACATATATATATATATATATACACGTCTATATATGTGTATTTATATATATATATATATACATACATATAC
>BOPN01000113.1:352310-364810 GCA_017312705.2 Penaeus japonicus
TAGGCACGAGTTCCCAGGACTGTGGTTGACTTGGGAGCTTTATCTATAACGTATATTGCTGTGTGGATTTAGTGCCAATCGGTTACCTTTGCTTTGTGAAAGCTTTGACATTTTTTCACAAGCTTTGGAAGATCAAGTAGGAATGACTATGCGATATACAGCTGTGCGAACCATTGTTTATTGAAATTTCTCTCAAGATTGCATTGCCAAAGCACAGTAAAGCAGTGTTTCAATGGCATTCTTGTTGGCGTGGCTGAAACAGATATACTTTTGGAATATTTCGGAAACGTTTGAGCATTCGTAGTCGACTGTGGCGTTTCGTTGGAGGTGAACGTGAATTGATATGGCATGTCATAGCATAGGACTACGATGAATCTTCTGCAATGGTGCCAGTGGCTGCTCACTGGATCTAGAGGTTTTAACCATGGAGGTTATTCAGCAGGAGCAATTATGCGGCAAGGATAAAGGTTTTTATGATATTGGTGAATTAAGGACACATACTTTTTAGAGAAGTTGATGGTTTTGTTGCTGAGTTAACTACCATTCTTGTGTCTTATCCCCTGATGCGTAAGCATTCTTTGCTGTCGCTGTCGTCCTTGGATTAGCTTCTGATTCCCTAGCATCCTTTGGTTGTACACCTTAATTATGTTGTTGAAGTCTTTAGCCTTTTCAAAGCTTCCCGATAATTTACATTGGATAACTTGTAAAATTAAATATCAGCGCATGCTACTCACAGCTGCAGTGGAAACCATCTTGTCATTGTATTTTTGATTACCAAGAATGGGTCCCGCCGTTCAGTGCTCTGAGGATGCACAGCTGATCTGATGCTCGATATCATCCCTCTTGCCTTCTTATTTTTTACATTCAACGTTTTCCTCCCCTTCTTCCTTTACGCGGGTATTCACACACACACACACACACACACACACACACACACACACACACACACACACACACACACACACACACACACACACACACACACACACAGATCCTTCGTGAAATCCCCCCTTTTCACTGAGAGACCATATGAGAAAGGGGATACGCATGAAAATTGCTCCCACTGTTGAAATGTTTGGTGAGCTATGGCAGCACGAAGAGCGTTTCTTTTTTCTACTGTAGTTTGTGAGTGCGTGTGGTTATAGACGCCAAGGTCATCTCTTTGTTTTCCTTCTTCGTCTGCAGCGAAGGTGATGGTTGGGCAGCCGCACTGTCTTGCTTAAGTCCCCTTCTCACCCTGCGCATTAAGTTGCTGGTTTGTGCTGCGATCCCATGCTGCTAGGAACACTGGAAGGGCAGAATGCATTCTTTGTCTTGCAACTGTCATAGAATGGACTGCGTAGGTAGCTGCATGCCACTAAATTTGCCTCTTGGCTGCATAGTGACGTGTAAGACTGCCTTTTTTCATTCCCTCTTCGCTTTTTTCTTAGGTTTTATTGCTCAGATAATGCAGCATTCAGGATTTATATATCAAATGTGGTAAAAAAAAGTTATCGCTTAATGAAGCCCAAATACAATGATAGATGCGGTATTAGGAAGCAATTGTTATTGACTTTTTTGACAGTTTGTAGATAAGTTGTGTTTTGGCATCGAATTGGCCCTTGTTTTTTAATACGTCTGTGTTCACTAGTGTTCGGATTTCCCCATGACAAGTGATACATGAACCGTCCATGCCTGTTAGCATCATTGGGCCACGTATTCATGTGTAGGAATAGCCGAGTAGTGTGAGAACACTGCGACATCCTAGTTTTATATTGCTTTTCCCTGGACACATCAATAAGACCTGGTACGACTTGCATTTTATTCAAACATTCTTTCTGCTTTACTTAACTACTTACTTAAGTGTAACATTATGTCGAAAGAATATCGCTGTCGGGTTCGTAAAACAAGCAAAACTGGGAAGTGAGAGAATATAATTAGATCCTCGAATCGTGAAATGTCGTAATATAGAGGAAATCCACTTGATGATGCACAAGGTTTTGCACAATTTTAGGTTGAATAAAATAGTATAGTCTTACATCAGAAGAATTACGAAAAATAGAACCAGCAACATTTTAGTAGATATATTAATTATGAAGTAATGTATTATCATTACTACTACTACTACTACTACTAACTCTTTCGTTATATGGGATGGTATTATATTAGTATTGATCGTGCACATCTACCATGAAAGTGCAAAAAGAGAAGAACGAACAAAGAAAACGTATTAGGAAGGATTGTCTCAGCGGGATCAGGTTACAGTTCATGGCAAGAAGCTTCCGCGAGTGGGTCGACGTGACCCCCATGTGCCTGAGCCCGTAACCTGTTTTGATCTGTCGGAGTTCACCTTAGCTGATGAACAATCTCTCTTCTTTCAGCGGGCTTAATTTAGCCGGCGTGAGGGGATACCTGATAGGCTGGTTTCATTCACATGCACGCACGGAGAGTTGTATATTGAATGCGCTCTGGACGGAGGACCGGCCGGACGTGTCTGCATGCTTTGACAGGGCCATCGGATTTGTTGTTTTTTTATAGTGATGTCGTGGGTTCGTATGGGTGTGTTGTTTCCATTTCTTACGCCGGTGTAGTTTGTGTGAGTTTTAGAAACTGCTTTAGTCCGGCGATTGAACAGCGTTTTCTGTTTGTATGTTCCGAGGGAAAGCAAACTTCGTATATGGGAGATATATATTATGTGGAAAGGCCCAGCTGGTATGTTCGATCTTTGAATGCCACGAGAATGTCAGTGACTTTAGTATGCCGATTATGTTTTCCTTTCACGATCGCTATGGCCGCCATGTGTTTATAATGCCGGTGCACTTCCCACTCGCTGCGTAGTGGTACTGCCTTATACGGTGCGGCACTGGAGATAGTTTTCTGCTCTCCGGACCACGTTTGATCAGTCCATTAGTCGAGTTGTTTACTCCCTAATGCTTTTATTTTTGCTCTTTATGGCGCGATCACCGTTATCCAGTGCATTCTTTTGGCCGTTCCCGAAACCATGTGCGCAGCAGTGGTGAGAGGCGAACAGTACATATTCAGGGCTGTAGCGAGGTCAAGGCCTGTCATGGTAGCTTTTCTGCCAAGGTTCTCGTACCAGGTCTTATTGATGTTTATGTAAAGATTGTGATGAGTCAGCATGAGATGCGACGGCTGAAGGAGGGGACACGTGTCTTTAGTGCTGCGCCAATTTCTTTGTCTCTTGTGTCTGTCAGCTGAGGCTCGTCTCAGCAGGTGCCGCAAGTGTGTAGTTGGGCTTGCCGTTAGCAATTGTTGCAAATCTCCCTCCACACACAGTAGTCGACCGAACTAAAAAATGGCGGGAATGCCGTTGTTGCTGAGTTTCTGTGGCAGTAGTCCGAGGGATGGGGGACGGGTAGGGACGGGGACGGGGACGGGGTTTAGAGCAAGGACACGCTCCTCTGTTTCCGCTCATCGGCGGTCGAACCTTGAGCATCCATGGCTTTTTCTCATAGCCTCGAACCCTCTCCACACTCGTCTCGCTCTCTCAACCCACGCTCTCTCTCCCCTCCCCTCCCCTCCCCTCTTCACACCAGGCTAGGGTTAATTCGCATGATGGGGACGCAAGTACTTAATGACTAATTGTCTAGGGTATGATCGTCTAGGATATGAGCGCGGAGGTTTCCTGGGGGCATCGCGTTGGAAAGAGGACGCCAAGGTTTGCCAGGTTTGGCCATGTCCTTGCGGCACTGCACGAAGGGCGAGCGGAGATGGCTTGGAAGGTGCATTGGAGATATTTATAGTTTAGGTTAATATTGTTGGTTTAGATTCAGTTCAAAAGACATCAGTCACGTCTTGGATCATGTGGCCACTTTAGCATTTACACATTCTGTTGAGACGCCCAAGAGAGCGAAAGCCAAAACGCTCGATGTAGACATGATGGAACAGGTCCCGTCACAACCAAGAAAGCCGAGTGTTTCCAACATATCTGAAGGGTTTATCTTCCGAAGACATATAATTACAGAAGGTAATCTGAGCATCCCCACTAACCGTGGGAATGAGCCATGAGAAAGGGGCACGTTGTTCTCCGGGTGGGCGTGGTCACGTGGGGAGCGAAGCCCACCCTTAATATGATTTGTAGATGTGTATGATGTGTATATATTTGTTTGTGTGTGTATATATACAGTATATATATATTTATATACATATATATTTATATATATATATTTATATATATGTATGTATAGATATGTATGTATATGTATATGAGTATATATGTATGTATATGTATATGAATATATGTATATATATATGTATGTATATGTATATGAATATATATATGTATGTATATGTATGTATATGTATATATATATGTATGTATGTATATATATATGTATGTATGTATATGTATATAAATATATACATGTATGTATATGTATATAAATATATACATGTATGTATGTATATGTATATAAGTATATACATGTATGTATGTATATGTATATAAATATATGTATGTATGTATGTATGTATGTATGTATATGTATATAAATATATGTATGTATGTATGTATGTATATGTATATAAATATATGTATGTATGTATGTATGTATATGTATATAAATATATATATGTATGTATGTATATGTATATAAATATATATATGTATGTATGTATATGTATATAAATATATATATGTATGTATGTATATGTATATAAATATATATATGTATGTATGTATGTATGTATATGTATATAAATATATATATGTATGTATGTATGTATGTATATGTATATAAATATATATATGTATGTATGTATGTATATGAATATATATATATATGTATGTATGTATATGTATATGAATATATATATATGTATGTATGTATGTATGTATGTATATGTATATGAATATATATATGTATGTATGTATGTATATGTATATGAATATATATATGTATGTATTTATATGTATATAAATATATATATATATATATATATGTATATATATACATACATACACACACATATTGTGTGTATATATATGTATATGTATACACATACATACATACATATTCATAAACATATACATACAGACACATGCATATTGTATATGTATATATATATATATATATATATATATATATATGTATATATATGTATATATATAATATATGCATATATATATATATACATATATATGTATATATATATATATATATATATATATATATATATATATATATACATACACACACACACACACACACAAATATACAATGTGTGTGTATGTATGCATGTATATGTTTATGAATGTGATATATATATATATATATATATATATATATATATATATATATATATATATTATTGTGTGTGTGATTACGTGTGTACGTGTACATATTTATATATATGTATGTATGTATATTTATGTATATCTATATATATGTACGTATTTTTATATATGTATGTATGTATATATATGTACATATGTATATGTATGTATGTATATATATGTACATATTTATATATATATATATGTACATGTTTGTATGTATTTATGTATATGTATATATATATAAACATACATACATACATACATACATACATACATATGTTTGTGTTTGTGTGTAGCGAAGTGAGGCACTCCGGTTTGCTTCTCTATCGCGTTTAGCCGACAGGAGCGAGCGGAAGGAAGCGCTGATGGTGCGGTGGCGGCGATTTAGAAAGGGTGTCATTACAGTGTCGTCTCTTTGTTCTCTGTGACGCAAGTTCGCTGTATTACTACCACTTTCGCAAGCATAACCTCCCTTCCCTTCGTCAGAGTCCCACTCTCCCTTCCTGATCTCCGTCGCGTCTTCGCTTGTTTCCAATCTTTGTTTCCGTTGCATATTCTCCCTGAAATCACAGGTAGCTAGTTAGGTAGTTGTGTGTATATGTATGTATGTATATATGTTTATGTATATATATATATATATATATATATATATATATATATATATATAAATATAAATATAAATAATCACACACACAACATTGTATTTATATGATTGTATTTCTATATGGCAGAAGAAAACACTAAACACAAAATTGTCTTAATAAATGTCTGATCGAGACTACAGGTTCTAAATCTTCCTGGAAGAAAGAACACATCTATGTATGACTGACTATTGTTCTCGATGTCTTCTTGAAGGGTGATTGTATAACATGTAGTCCATGATGATTTTTTTTTATCACTGTAGCCGGCCATTTAGATTATAACTTGATAAACCGCCATTTCCTCTGTTTCGAGGGCATGAATTGGCTTCTCTGCGTCTGTATACTTTATACTTGAGAACGTTGATAGTACTCTTATGCTCATCTATGGCTCTCGTCTTTGTGAAGGAAGCCTCCAAGGCTAATAAGTGTGCAATCATCGGAGCATAAAGCTCTGTGCTGGGGTTGAGTCAGCAGTGG
Organism: Penaeus japonicus; assembly: GCA_017312705.2. Taxonomy (NCBI): domain Eukaryota; kingdom Metazoa; phylum Arthropoda; class Malacostraca; order Decapoda; family Penaeidae; genus Penaeus; species Penaeus japonicus. The sequence goes on from BOPN01000113.1 coordinate 358,707, forward strand.
AACAACGGCACCGGGGATAGAGAGAGCAACTGATAAGATAGTGAACTCATAGTAGGGCGAAATAATGACCGGGCTAAGGCAAGATAGCGGCCTTGCTTGGTGAGATGGAGTGAGGCGCGCTGACACTGCACGGTAGGTGGCAATTTGGAATGAAAGAGAAAGTGGCAGCGTTCCAGTCTATGGTCGGGTGGAGGTTGTAACCAAGGGGAGGAGTGGAAACTCCACGTCAGAGGAGGGTCGGGGGATAAAAAAATGAAAAGAGAGAGAGAAAGAGAGTCGGTTAGTTAGAACTGAATTCATGATTTATCAAATGGATTATACCCTAAATGGGTGTGTTACCTCTATTGAGATATGCCTTTACTTTGAAGATAAGAGGTTTAGGAGGGCAAAGGGATAGACTGGTTAGAGGGAGAGGGGGAGGAGATACGGGAATACGAAAAAGACCTCCATGAACCATCTTCCCTCATCTCGCCTCGCCACCACTTTAACTGCGAGATATTTCCGTCTAGCCCCACTTGGACTTTCTTTCTTTCTCTCTTTTCTCTCTCTCTCTCTCCTCTCCTCTCCTCTCTCTCTTCTCTCATCTCATCGCATCTCATCTCATCTCATCTCCCCCCCCCTCCCTACCTCTCTCTTCTCTCTTCGGTTTTTCTTTCTCCCTCTCTTCCTCTTGTTCTCCCACCCCCTTCCTCTCGCGCGCTCTCTCGCCTTCCCTTTCCTCCCTCCTTCCCTCCCTTCTCTCTCTTCACTCCGCCCTTCCTTCCTTTTCTCCCTCGCCCTTTTATGTTGCTCTATTTATCTCCTTTTCCAATGCTTTCCTTTCCCCCTTTCCTATTCTAATTCCCTCTCTCCTCTCTTGTATCTCACATTTCATGCAATTCATTTAGGTACTTTGCGGATGTTACCTTATTAATCCTTACTCTCATCTGTCAAGAGTCAAGAGGTTGAAGTGGGTTTATGCCTAAGCGTTAAATGCTCTCGCGCGAATGGGACTAGGACCAAGATGACCTCAAAGGCAGTAGCTGCGTGAATATCCAATTCCTTTTACGGGTGCTACTCATCCCCCAGGTCGTGCTTGCTTCCTTTAGTATAGCCTCCTCTATAGCCAAGGAAAGAAGACATGCTGGTTCGCCGATACCTCGGCGGCATATACAGGGCGTATATATCTTACTTATGGATCAGTCACTGGTGTCCTGTATCGGTCCCTGGGATTTGAAATGTCCTATCGACCTTGAAATACATGACACGACCGACTTGAGAAATGATATAGCCCGTCGTGACCAGACCCCTTGTCCACCACGTATCATCAGCATACTTCGCGTGCACGTAAATTTGATGAAATGCCGAGGCATCAGTGATAAGAGAGTAAACCTGACCAAGCACCCCAGGTGGTAGTAAGGGCATGTCCCTGGCTTTGTGGAAGGCGGCGGAGGGCAGGAGGGTGTTAGTCGTGACCTTTGTAAGTCTTCTGCCTTGAGAGAGAGCTGTTGTTTTGAGCGATAGCGTGATAGGATCGGGGTGGACGCTACACCCTCCCCCCCTATCCACTCCCCTCCGGCCCCAACCGAAGCTAGCCGTGGGAGAAAGGGTGGGAGGCAAGTCAGTGAGAGGGGGAGAGGGAGGGGGTCGAGAGGAATTTTTCCCGACAGGTCCGACGAGGGACGGGAGCGGGTATTTTTTTTCCCTCATGAATGGACAGACACAAACACATATCCACACCTAAACCTACACCTACACCTACACCTACACCTACACCTACACCTACACCTACACAGAGTATAGAATTGTTCGTTAGTAACTTTTATAAATTGGGTATTTTATGGTTATGAGGTATAATGAAAATTAACCGATATGTCTTCGAGCACAAGCAGGTGTAAAGTCTACTACTGCTGATAAAAAAGCACTAATGGATTTGTGTAACAAGAATCTCAGGAAGTTGAGAGGATAGAAGGGAGGGGGTCGGGTAGAATTTAGGCGTGTTGGCGTGCGTCGAACCAGCTTCTCTGGTCGCTGTTGAGGAGACCAAGCATGAGAACAGGGACTTAGTGCGGGTCAGTGGCAGGCGTACCGAGGGTCGCCTCCCGCTGCGAACATGGTCCTTCAGGTCAGCCCTGTTCTCTGTTGGAGAAGGGGAGGCATTCGCTGAAATTTGGAGAGGGACGAACGCAGAAACAGATTGACAGAGACAAAAGAGCAGTGGAGAAATGGACAAAGATTCTTCGTTAGCGACTGGCAGCTCAAGCCACACCTGATACTGAAGAACGACGGTTTCTTTCTGGCGCGTTGTACGTTGTCTGTCTGTTCCTGTATAAGGAGCGAGACCTTTAAGTGGTTATGGGCTTCCGTCTTGATCTGTGAGGAAACTCCCTTCTGAGACACGATCCGTCTTCCGGTCTGGCGAAGTGTTGGCGGCGTCTCCAAGGGTGCATTCGCTCTTTTCCCTTTCGTTACTTACCCGTGCCTCGGCCCTCCTTTCCCCCTCGTAGTACTCACGTATCCTTTCCCCCCGACCATCGCGGGTTCTGAAACCTTTGTCCTTTCTGTCAATTCATATTTTACGACACCCACAACACGCCGTTGTTAAGTAAGCTTTTGATGTCCTTGAGTACAAATGCTACCGCAGACAATAACGAGCATTCACGGATGGCCAAAGACATGAAGGACCTGAGAAAGAAGGGGAGGAGGGAGAGGGAGGAGGGGGAGAAGAGAGAGGAGAGAGGGGGGGAGGGGAGAGGAGAGAGGATAGGAGAAGGGAGGGGGATATGGACGACAAACACAAAGAATCTACGTCGTCGCCTTTGTTGTCACACTGATTGCAGTTCTTGTCAGCCTCACGTGGTGCGTTTAGGGCGAAGGTACGGAGAGGTGAAGGTAGCGGTTTAGCGGAAGTAAAGTGTTGGGAGACTACCTAATAAGAGCACCAACGTCCGCCGACTTTGGCCTTCGAGTCGTCTGACCTCAAGGCTGGGCTGGATGTGTACGCCGCGTGCCATATGGTGCTAACGCGGTGAACTGTGGGGCATTTTTCCTGGAACCGAAAGAATTCTGCAGTTCTTCACTTTCACGTTTTCGTAATTTTTGCATACTCCCTCTATTTCTCTCTCCCTCCCTCCCCCCCTCTCTTTTCTCCTCTCCCCTATTACCCTCCTCTCCCCTACCCCTTATCACCCTCCTCTCCCCTACCCCTTATCACCCTCCTCTCCCCTACCCCTTATCACCATCTTTTCCCCCACCTCTCCCCTACCCCCTATCACCCTTCTCTCCCCTATTCCCCTTCACCCTCCTCTCCCCTATTCCCCTTCACCCTCCTCTCCCCAATCCCCCTTCACCCTCCTCTCCCCAATCCCCCTTCCCCCTCCTCTCCCCAATCCCCCTTCCCCCTCCTCTCCCCAATCCCCCTTCACCCTCCTCTCCCCAATCCCCCTTCACCCTCCTCTCCCCTATTCCCCCTTCACCCTCCTCTCCCCATTCCCCCTTCACCCTCCTCTCCCCCATCCCCCTTCACCCTCCTCTCCCAAATCCCCTTTCACCCTCCTCTCCCCCATCCCCCTTCACCCTCCTCTCCCCCAATCCCCTTCACCCTCCTCTCCCAATCCCCCTTCACCCTCCTCTCCCCCAATCCCCCTTCACCCCCTCCTCTCTCCCCCATCCCCTTCACCCTCCTCTCCCCCATCCCCCTTCACCCTCCTCTCCCCCATCCCCCTTCACCCTCCTCTCCCCCATCCCCCTTCACCCTCCTCTCCCCAATCCCCCTTCACCCTCCTCTCCCCCATCCCCCTTCACCCTCCTCTCCCCAATCCCCCTTCACCCTCCTCTCCCCCATCCCCCTCCACCTCCCTTCCCCAATCCCCTTCACCCTCCTTCCCCCATCCCCCCTTCACCCTCCTCTCCCAACTCCCTTCACCCTCCTCTCCCCAATCCCCCTTCACCCTCCTCTCCCCCATCCCCCTTCACCCTCCTCTCCCCCATCCCCCTTCACCCTCCTCTCCCCCATCCCCCTTCACCCTCCTCTCCCCCATCCCCTTCACCCTCCTCTCCCCTCAACCCCCTTCACCCCTCCTCTCCCCATTCCCCCTTCACCCTCCTCTCCCCCATCCCCCTTCACCCTCCTCTCCCCAATCCCCCTTCCCCCTCCTCTCCCCAATCCCCCTTCCCCCTCCTCTCCCCTATCCCTTCTCCCCCTCCTCACCTCCCCCCCTATCACCCTCCACTCCCCTCCTCTCCCTCCTCTCCCCAATCCCTCCTCTCCCTCCTCTCCCCAATCCCTCTTCACCCTCCTCTCCCTCCTCTCCCCTATCCCCTTTCACCCTCTTCTCCCCTATCACCTCTTCTCCGCTCTCACCCTCTTCTCCCCTATTCCCTCTCCCCTCTCACCCTCTTCTCCCCTCTCACCCTCCTCTCCCCTCTCACCCTCCTCTCCCCTATCCCCTCTCACCCTCCTCTCCCCTCTCACCCTCCTCTCCCCTATCCCCTCTCACCCTCCTCTCCCCTATCCCCTCTCACCCTCCTCTCCCCTATCCCCTCTCACCCTCCCCTATCCCCTCTCACCCTCCCCTATCCCCTCTCACCCTCCCCTCCCCTATCCCCTCTCACCCTCCCCTCCCCTATCCCCTCTCACCCTCCCCTCCCCTATCCCCTCTCACCCTCCTCTTCCATATCCCCCTCCTCTTCCTCTCCCATATCCCCCTCTCCTCTTCCTCTCCCATATCCCCCTCTCCTCTTCCTCTCCCATATCCCCCTCTCCTCCTCCTCTCTCCTATCCCCTCTCATCCTCCCCTCCCCAATCACCCTCCTCTCCCCTATCCTCTTCCCCCTTTCGCCTTTCCTCTCTCTCCCTCCTCTTCCTTATCCCCTCTCACTCTCCTCTCACCTATTCCCTCTCTCCTTCCTCTCCCCTATCCTCTTTCACTCTCCTCCTCTTATCCCCTCTCTTCCCTCCCCCTTCTTTCCCTTCCTTGCCACTCTTCTCCCTCTTACTCTTCGACCTAATGAAGAAATCAACCATGTTTAATTGAATATGTCTCATCACGCCTATTCAAAACATCTGTTTAATAGGTCTATGTTGTCTCAGAAAAGAGCGCTCTCATTTATATGAATAGTGCAAGTGGTTATGTCATGCCATGTCTAACGTTAGCATTGTGCCCTCCCAAGGTCATGTCTAGTGATGACCATAATTGATAATGGGAGTCCAGGGCAACCGTTGACCCAGTGGTGTCAAAACAAGGAAGTGCCTGCAAACCGGAGTTTTGCGTTTTGCATCACCTTGCTATTCGTCCTCCGCCTCCCATTGAACTAGCTCCGCTGTCGCCGCATTGTTCTTGTGTGCGGTGCCGGCCTCTCGTTGCCGCGCTCCTTACGGCTTTTGTGTCTATCTTCGCCCCAAAAGGCAGGATGTGATGGCATGCTGGTGTCAAGCCACTAGCATTATTTTTTTTTCTTGTAAAGGAAAACTACACAAAGAGTTTCGTTTTTATGTTCTGAGTGTTAGATTTACGAATATATTGTTTTATTTCTTATTTTTTTTAGTTTCCCCCTTTAGCTCTTAGTCTGTGCCTGTTTGACTATTATGATACGAAAGGTATTATGTTACTTAGTTGGGCGCCTAAAATACACACATTCGATTTTGATGAATAAATTTTATTTGTTTTGATATCACTGTATTATAGAAGAAGAACGATTCCGAGACAAGGTTTCATGTACGAGATAAGTTTGCATAAATACAAGGTTGATATGAAGTCTAGAATGGCTATAATGGAGTCCTTTGCCCTTGTGGAGGAATTCCTTCCCATTAAGGGTCGGTTTTATTAATGGTCCCATCATTTAAATTCTCATTTTATTCGTTTTACTCCCACCGTGTTGTTGTACTGGATAGGGGTACATTTTTACAGATGATGCTTGAGTTAATGTTACTGCGATTTTAATTTGCGTTTCTTTGAGTAGGCATATACATATACACCAATACCCTAATACTAAGTAGACTTTGCATTCCTTCTCTTTCCTCACTTCGCTTGTGTATTTTCCCCTTTTTATCCCGTTTCCCCAAGGGGGCCCCCTTGCCATCTCACCCCATGTCGAGAGGATCTGCCACCGTGCTGAAGTGCGGA
>BOPN01000113.1:367310-369810 GCA_017312705.2 Penaeus japonicus
CGACTATAGGGACGGAAACCTAAGACTGCAGTGTGAACTTTAAACACAAACCAATTTCTCAGGATAGAGCCCCCTTCCTTTCTGTAACACCGCCTCCACCACCGGTATCTCCGCCTTCTGAAACCCTCTTTATTATTACACCATTGGCTTCTCAGAGACCAGTTTCTCAGGATAGAAGACCCACCGCCTTCTCCAACACCGCTTTCGCCACTGTTATCTCCGCCCTCTTCAACCCTCTGTTATTACGCTATTGACTTTTCTAAGTGTTCCCTCCTCCCACAACTCCAGCGCGAAGTTTTATTCACAAACCAACTTCTCAGGATAGAAGTTTCCCCGCCGTCTTAAAACCCGCTCTTATTATACCACGGGCTTTGCTCAGTGTTCCCTCGTCGCCTTCTACCTCCCATCGCCACCCTCCTCGCCGGGGAAGAGGCTGATGAGATCTTTACTCAGTTGCTCTGTTTATATGGCACTCGAGGGCGAGGGTGACTTGCACTCCACTGGCAATGTGTGATTAGATTGACTGGTTAAGTAGGGGGGAGTTTGTCTTTTATCGCCTAGGTTTATCGTGATCGCTCCCTCTTCCTCGCGAGCCAGCTCCAACTAAGGAGGGAGTTTCAGATGGAGGAAACGTAGCAATACTATTCCGTCTATAAAGATGAAATGGATGTTTAGTGCAGGCGTATCGATTATTGACTTCCTCTGGAAATCGATGGATGAATATGCATATGCACAGGTGCGAATATATATTTAGACACTTTGGCGGTACTCGAGTGCTCTCACGGGAAGATTTCGTTCGTTAGGGACAAGGTGTTTGACGACTAGGATTTCTTAAAAATATCTTATGCCCTTGTTTATCATTCTTTCATGATCACCTCTGTTTCGTTATCGTCTCCATTATTTTTTTCTAGTGTTAACATTCCCTTTTCGTTGCTAACCTCCAACCATTTCTCCACTTGTATTCCCCTTGAAATATTTCTCCCCAGTTTATTTTCCTTTCCTTTAGTCTCTTCCATCCCTTGTCTTTCGTTTGTCCTCCCTCCCTCTCCTCTTCCCCCTCACCCCGCTTTCCACCTCTCATCTGTTAGTTGTTGACTCTTAATTAACTTCTCAGGTTGGCTCAAGTTATTTGTATTTATATTTTATTTAAGTTAATCTCTTTGTGAGATACAGTGCATGTCGTTATTTACTCTGCTATCCCCCGAATAAGCGAAAGTATGTGTTTCTGTACCAGCATGAACTTGTTGGTATCAAAAGAAAGGGTTGCCGCTGAGAGAGGGGAGAGGGAAGGAGGAGGAAGCGGAGGCTGAGGCTGATTAACAGACAGGGAGAGATGGGAAGATAGAGAGGGGCTGTAGCTTCAATGCAGGCTGGTGATTGTAGACTAAGGGAAAGTTTTCATCACGCACCCCCCGGGCTATATGCTGACCCACCACCACCGACCAACTTGGCAGTTCCCTCCTCCTCCTACTTCTCCTACTTCTCCTACTTCTCCTACTTCTTCTCCTCCTACTTCTTCTTCTCCTCCTCCTCCTCCTCCTCCTCCTCCTCCTTGGCCGCGTCGCTTCCGTTACTCTCCGCCTTCAACCTTTCAACCATCAAATCCAGCTTATCTGGAATTTGTGCTGCCATTCGACGCTAACTTTTCTAGACGATAAACAAAGCCTGGCAATTCCCTGTTAGTTTGATGAACGTGTAGTTGGATAAAGGCTCTCACTCTCCTTTCTCTCTCTCTCTCTCTCTCTCTCTCTCTCTCTCTCTCTCTCTCTCTCTCTCTCTCTCTCTCTCTCTCTCTCCCCCCCCCTCCCTCCCTCTCCCTCTCCCTCTCTCCTCTCCCTCTCCCTCTCTCCTCTCCCTTTCCTTTCCCCCCTCCCCCTATCCGGATCCCTCCCTCTCCGTAGATAAAAATAATTATAATTAGAGTATTACTATCTATGCATGTGTACATGTACATGCCTGCGTAGTGATCTCCAACTTGCCCCATGTTGCAGCTAGATAATGCCTAATATGAACAGATCACATAGCGGCTAGTTGCAATTATATTGGAAAGTTGCGATGCAGTTACGATGCAGTTACGGTAAAGTTACCGTGTTTACCTGGCAATCATAGAGCATATGATGTGATGTACAACGCACATTTTACCCGGCAGACAATCCTGACAAGCCGTGGTACTACATACCAGCAAGAATAAGGTATGGATGAGTATGATTTTTACTTTACCTACTCCTGCGAGCCTCACTTTTCTTTTTTATTTTATCTTGTACGACAAAACTGAAGAATAGTAAAGAAATCAGCTCTGTAAAGAGTCCTGTTTACCTTGGCAGTCGCCATTGTTTTCATGATCAAACGTTGTAGGAATCGCGTTTCACATGACTGTCACACCTGGATCCGTATCTTGTCATGGCTAGCCCATGGTGATGCCGTTCATTTACTGAGCCATGGCTTTTTCTATTGTCAAAGCTGTATGTTTCATGCACCTTTGTAGTCGGACAGTATGGAG
>BOPN01000113.1:382310-387310 GCA_017312705.2 Penaeus japonicus
ACAACTTTCTCATGGGCTTGGGCAAGAAGGGGAACCTTGTTTATATCATAGATTTTGGACTAGCAAAAAAGTACAGAGATTCACGCACACATCAACACATACCATATCGGGAAAACAAAAATTTAACTGGCACAGCTCGGTATGCCTCAGTCAACACTCACCTTGGAATTGGTAAGTATATCAGTAATGTTTTGGAGAATCACTTGAGAATAAGGTTTTACTACTGAAAAAGAAAGTAATTTTTGATGTTATTGGTATGATATTTTGCTTGTTTAGGGATATTAGTTGGACTTGATCAGATATTTTCTTCACACTATTGTAGAATATATTATACTTAATATTAATAAATGCAATAAGATTTCTTTTGTATCCAATTGTTCTGCTGTATAAGTCTTCAATCTGGCCCTGTAAATGCAGGCCTTATAGTTTTTTTGTTAAGAGGTACATTAAATGATCCTAATTACATTCACCAAAAAGATAATCAAAAAGGAAAATGAGTTTTTAATCTTATTTTTTTCATTCTTTCTTCTAACTTTTTTGGGAATGTTTTTGTTTATAAGAGATTCTGAAATTTGATCAATATCAGACAGATTATATTACCATACATGGTAAGAATGTCTGGCAAAACTATTAGAATTGTGAAATACATGTTCAACTTTATATTATGAGCTTAAGCACTGCTTTCTTTTCTTATCCCAACATTTCTCATAGATAACAAAAGAATTTGTCACACTAGGAAAGTAATTGATTAGTACATAAAACCAAAAGAGTAATTGTGGTCATTTAGACTCCAGAATGTTCTAACAAGTGTGCAATAATTAATGAGTATTTAAGGCATCTTTTTGTCTTTCATTCACGTCATTTGTATTTTAAGACTATGAAGATCCCCTCTACCCTTTTTTCTCCTTTCATCCTCCTCCCCCTTTTTCTCCTCCACAACTGTCGTTTTTTATATTCTCTCCCTCCATCCTCCCCTCCCTGTCTTTTCCATTTTTACTTCTGCTTCTTTAGTCTCTCCCATTCCTATTAATTAGTATGTAATGCATTTGCTTCTCTTCATTCATCAGAGCAGAGCAGAAGGGACGACTTGGAAAGTCTAGGGTATGTTTTGATGTACTTCAACAGAGGCTCTCTACCGTGGCAAGGCCTCAAAGCAGCAACAAAACGACAAAAATATGAAAGGATCAGTGAAAAAAAGATGCAGACGCCCATTGAGGAACTCTGCAAAGGATTTCCTAGTAAGTAGATTTTTTAGTGTTTAATGGACTTCACGATTATTGGACAATTGATTTAGACACTCCTTATTATAATTAGTTTTGTTCTTATTATTTGATACTCAACATAGTACAGGTTAAATCTCTGTAATCCAGTAAGCTTAGCACCATGCAAGTGCTGGAGTAGCTAACCAGTGAAGTTTTAGATCATTCATTGGACATCATACACTTATCCATAAAATGTTAGTAAATTGAGGTGATAAGTTAAGCTCTGGTAGATGTAAAAAATGTGGGGTGGCAGTGGCTACAGCTGGATATGCAGCAGTCATGCAAAATCATAACCATCAGATTCAAATATCTGTCCTGAAGCTATTGAGTAGCAGTTACTGAGGTTGATCCAATCTAGTTGTATTATTTTGTATTGTTGTAAATGTAATATTTATATATTTTTTTCTTCTGCTGTTAGGGCCCACTGACATGATTGGGCTCAGAAAAGCTAATTTTCAAAATGTGGCATATTTTACTCCAATCCATTTAACCTATTCACGATGGGACATATTTTCGCCTACTTGCTAATGCCGGGAAGATAATAAGCGCACAATGCTTTGTGCCAGGGTGTTTTCTTGCTGCGCGGGGCTGTGCTGATCCTCTCAGAGCGTTTTTCACCCACTCCTTTCTTATGGTTTTCATGAATGCCATGTTCAGAGGAGTTATTTTAGTTGAAAAACATGTTACAGTAATGCCTTTTTAGTTTAATTGATTGAACTTTGCCTATATTCTTCACTTCTATATGAAAATACCAAAGGAAAGTGGAAGCAATCTCTTAGTAGGGCATCAAAAAACGTGTTTTATACTTTTTATTTTTTTATTTTTTTATTTTTTTTTTTCCAAAACGAAAAGAAGAATGATATAAATAATCATACGTGTACATATGAGTTTGTACGTGTAGCTCGTGACGTGACAAGATGTCATATCAACAAATTAGAAGTAGTATTGCATTAGTAATTTTTTACTTGATTTTATTTCTTAGCCAAACACATTTGATATTACAATAGTTTTTCGACTCACATCTTTTTATTCAACCAATCAAGAAGCAGAAATTACCATGATGTCATCAATATCACGTAGTTTTCCGTGATGTCATTTTTTTTAACGTTATATCTCATTTTATGACACTCAAGCACCTAAACTAAAGTAACAGTCTAAGAAATTATGTAAAATGGTTATATTTGAGAACAATCTAGTGATCTGTTGCTGATGTTTCAGCACATCACAGTGCCCCTCCCAGAAATCGGTGAGAAAATGCACGTCTCAGGATGATGTTACCCAGGTCCGGGGATATTCTACGACCTCATGATAGGACGTTGACCGGTGCATATGGGTTAAAAATACTGTCCATACCTAAGAATATCAAATAAATCAATAATAAGGCAATAGCAGCCCCTGAAGCTGTTGTAGTATATGCCCAGATAATAGACTCTTTACATTCAGTATTATACAGCTTCTTTTTTATTGTTATGTACTTGGTATCAATTGTCGTCCTTGTTGACATGGAAACGTTCAAATCTTAGTACACTTGTCAAAATATTAGATGGGAGGATGTGGGTGGGTAGGGTTGTAATGACATATGCAATATAAGACACAACAAAGGAGCAAGAATACAGATGGATAGGGCGTAAAATTAACATCTGCCAGAAAGTCGGGCAGTACAGGTTGTCTCCATGGCACCAAGCACAAATTCAAAAAATGAAATATTTAACCGTAAATATTTCTTTTTAGAAGATTTTTATAAGTGAGAATGATATCTTGTGATGGTTTTCTAGTGGTCACAAGTAAAATATTTGAAATTTATACTTATGGGGAAGAAATAATTGTGGTGCAAGTGTTACAAACTTTGAAAGGCTTAAACTCGAAACTAATTTTATGTTAAAAAGCTTTATATATCTGCCAAAATCAGTCAGATTTACTTCTGAATTACAAAGTATATTTTTTTTTAGATAGGGAAAATAATATTTGTAAATCAGAATTTCTTTGATTATGAACAGAAAACTAGAAAGAAAATTTAATGTTGTAATTGGTATTTTATGGTATTTATAGAAATATGTCAGTGGGCCCTTAATTTACAATGCATTAAATTATATATGATATGTTACTATTAATATCTCTGTCTCTCCCTTTGTAGATGAATTTGCAACGTACCTGAATTTCTGCCGGTCTCTGAGGTTTGAAGAAAAGCCGGACTACAGTTACCTAAGGCAGCTCTTCCGCCAGCTCTTCCATCGTCAGGGTTTTACATATGATTATGTCTTTGACTGGAATATGCTCAAATTTGTAAGTAAAAGAATTGGAAATGCATTGTTTATGTATGAAGTAATGATAGGTCTTGGAATAAAAGTATGACTAAGTATGTCTAGTATGTATAGGATTTTTTTTATTGTTTTAAAAATAATAGGAACATATTGAATATTTGCTTTGCCCATCATGCATCTCTTCTCCTCTTTTTTCTTCACACTTCCCCTTTTCTCTCCTCTTCTCTTCCCTCTCCTCTTCTTTTCTCTTCTCTTTTCTTCTCTTTTCTTCTCTTTTCTTCTCTTTTCTTCTCTTCTCTTCTCTTCTCTTCTCTTCTCTTCTCTTCTCTTCTCTTCTCTTCTCTTCTCTTCTCTTCTCTTCTCTTCTCTTCTCTTCTCTTCTCTTCTCTTCTCTTCTCTTCTCTTCTCTTCTCTTCTCTTCTCTTCTCTTCTCTTCTCTTCTCTTCTCTTCACTTCACTTCACTTCATTTCACTTAGATTGTATCTGATACAGATAAATACTACATACTCTTTTTGCAATATTATAAATGGGGTTTCATATGTTTCTGGTATTTTTATTGTGACTGTTGAAAGATGTTGATACATTTGACTTATTTTAGGGTGGATCTCGAAATCAAGAAAATGAGGTTGAACGAAGAGATCGTCAGAGCAGCAGACCTCAAGCTACAGGCGCTACATCTCGGATGCGACACGACACAACCGTCGGGGGTGTTTTGCCCTCCCCAACAGCGGGTGAGTTGCGAGCCCCCCCACCACCCCCTGCTGGCTCTGCCCTTCCACTCCCTGGCCACCACACCCTCTCCTCTCGTGACCTGGAGCCCCTGAGGCCAGTGCTGCTGAAGACCTCGTGGGTTCCCAGGTCACGCCCAGTCACCCAGCGCACTGGGTACCTTAACTGAGTGACTCCCTGCCGCACCTCTTGTCATCTGCACACCAACCAGTCAGACGAAATTCTTTGTTACCATCACCAACACAGCTAATTTACTGCTATGTTGCTTCTCTCTTTATATTATTATATTTTCTCTATCTCTCTCCTTTGATTTCAAGGTAATATCAATTAATGGTTTCTCTAACTCTTACTTCATTTTTTCTCCTTACATCTAACATTTCATTCCTTCTAGATAATGCTAACTTAATTGGCTTGTCTTACCTAATTTATATGTAGACTTTGGTATTAATAGCCACTAGCGCTTCTTGTAGGTTTCTTTTTATTAATGCCAGATGAATTGGATTCATGTTTCCCTGTGTTTGTATCACTTTTTGTCCAAAAAAGAAAAATGATTGGCACGAGGGCTAATATAAAGGGGCCACTATGTACTTTTGTCTCAAGTCTTCCTACTATTATTTGAGATCTGTTTTGCTACTTTCTGTAACTTACTGTAGCTCAGTGTGACACAAATGTCTAGTATGACCTGTAGATAGTCATTCAATAATGCTTGTTTTTCTCATGATTCGTCAGAGGAAATAAGCCATATTG
>BOPN01000113.1:394810-399810 GCA_017312705.2 Penaeus japonicus
ACTCAGAATTATCGTCTGACTGGAAAAACGACAATTCACTCAAAAATTGACTATTTTTCAGAAAATTGACCGAAAAATACTAGTGTGACAGCACCTTCTGTTGCTATTACAGAAAACTCTGTCTTACTGCCAAGATGCCTACAAGGGAGTCACAGTATCCAAGGGATTCAAACCAAATCACAATTTTTAAAACATTCTAAGGATACATATCAACACTTCCCTCAACACCACTTTTATACTTAGTAATTCCAGTCCACTGAACAAGGCATTAGTAATCACAGTCTATCAAAAGGCACTCAAGTAACTGTACAAAGACTATAAGACTATGTCCAAAGTAGGATCCCATTCACACCGGATGATGTGATAGCAAGTCATTGGAATATTTCCCTCAGGATGAATGATGTCCTATCATGTCATTGACTCTCCCGTTGTCAAAAAAAAAAGAAAAGAAAAAAATAATCGTCTTTAATCTTCATTTAGAATTGGGTGGGTGAAGAGCTCTCAGAGAGGCTCAGTGCAGCCTGGAGAGATCTCTTAGTGGGAAGCTGCACACACTTGTTATCCAGCCGATGGGAATGGCATTAGGCAAATAAGTGCCCCGTTGTGATTGGGTTAACAGCTATTTGGACAAAATAAGATATGTTTTTGTAAAAGGAATAAGTACACCCTGCTATGTCTGCAGTGACTGTGGCCATAATTCATACATAAATGCCAGTGTTTTTACCTGAAAGAGGAACCATTGTCATCAGGGGTAAGACAAAAAAATGAAAAGGCCCTACCTGAGTAAGGACTGCAGGAGAAAATCCTACATTTACTTGTACAATGTATTTTCTTCAATACATAATTCACAAATATTGCTGTGCCTCTTTCAAGATGCCATTTATTAACCCGTTAACGACGGGTGACTAGATATCACGTCTAGTGGTTTTTGGGCTACATGCCGGGGACGCGTTATTTTGTCCAGCCCGGGGTGCGGGAGGAGCCAGCGCGCAGCGCTGGCTCACGGCCAGTGCGGCCGAGAATCCCGACGCGTTAGGCTTATGCGTTCAAGAGTCCCGGAATTTTGGTCTTTTTAAGCCGGATTGGTCCCGTCGGGAACGGGTTAAGGTGTTAAGGTACTTGATACTACCTAGTTTGAATTTACCATTTTCCAATTTGCAATGATTTTCCATCCTCTGAGAAGTACATTATTTCTGGAAGATCATAAGATAATTGAATATTTCCATATAAAAGGTGATAGTGCACATCTTTAGAATAGCAGAAAAAAAACTATTCATTAACCCATTCACGCCAGATGACGTGCTGACACGTTTCATGGTTTTCACGTCAGACGCCGCTGACGAGATATCTGGCCAAGGCCGGCGCTCGGGGTGAGCGAGCGGGCAGCCCGGGCTCACGGCCTGTGCACCCGAGAAACTCGAAGCGTTCGGATGATGGGTTCGAAAACCTCGGTATAGCGACCGTGCAAAGCCAGAATGGCCCCGGCGTGAATGGGTTAAATAGATTTATTAGAAAATAAGACAACAGTTTTGAAAACCACTTGGTACATAGTCATTGGAATCATTGTAAAATGCGAGTTGTTGCTCCTTTAACCCATTGTGGACGGGTGTCATGATATACATGACGCAGGAGCTTTGGCCTGATGACGGGTGACGGGTGTCATGTACATGACGTTTGGAGATTTTGGATTATTGTGCTATGAGTAAGGGGTGAGTGAGGATGACTAAAGCAGGGATATTTACAATAATTACCATAATATTAAGCTAATTTAATGTCCAAAACCTAGATATCACCACTTTCTTCTAGCACCAGTAGGAGAGAGCCTTGAATGATACCCATCCACGGTCTCTAGCAAGCACTATCTTTATAGAGCAGTGGCACATAGCAAGTTACCGACCTCTTGCTCTAAAGTACCGCCAATAAAGGATGTGAAGCCAGAACAAGAAGAGGAAGGTGACTCAAACCATACCCAGTGTCTAAAATGTGGTCCTGTGCCAATAGGGATGCCTTTTACTGTGGCACTCACAGTCATAAGCACAGGTTTCCTTCCTCTTCCCAACCTCTTCATGCTATCTTCATTTTAGATGGTTATATGTTCCGTATTCCTTCATGACAGCACACAGATACGAAAAAAACAGTTGCTTTTTATCCTCCAATAAGCCAGCAATACTTCAGTCACACTGAGAATAAGGAAAATAATGAGCTAATATGGATCATATACTACAATTTTAGTCAACTGCAGCAGTGATAGAGCCTTTCATATGGCACATATAAGTTTCTAAACTCAGTAAAAAACACAAAAAATAAAACAAAAACAACTCTTATTTTACAATGAGTGACTGAGAGAGAGTGGGAAAAGTATGTTGTGTGAAGTCTCTATCCTAGAGACTGGGCAAGCTAATCTATCCCCCGTCTGCAATGGGTTAACCTCTACACTACTTTTAGGAATTATTAGGAATTCATCTTCTACATTGTTCTACCTCAAATAGGGATAGTGGTTATCTTTCAACAGAACAACTCACAATCACTACTACTTCAACTATCCCACACATTAAACAAGCCTTTAATGAGCTTAGTGAAGTGCTGTGAAATTGTGTATTGAGAAATCATTATTTTGCAATACCCATCTTTAGCCAGACACCATGGGTTGCTATCTCTTACTCTCTTGCCAACTGACTCCTTCATCTTTTGAATTTATTATTTTCAAAATTATCCAACCACTAGTGTAATTCTGTAGTCACCTATTGCAAATATGTAAACAGTTTGTCAGGAAAGTGGTTTGTGTATTCCAATAATCTTTCAAAGATATTAAAGTATTCATAAATCATCTCTGTTCGAGAAAAAAATATGTTGTAACATTGTAGAAATGATCTACCTTTTCATAATATATACAAATGGATTACAATGTCAACAAAAGATGTGTAATTTAATTTTTGAATATGTGATTCTAGATTCATACACAAACATATACAAGTATTTGTTTTATCAGCAGAGCTTTTTTAAGTCTATTTGTCTTCCCAAGAAGTGGATTAAATTACAAGCTTTTAAGACTTTTTGCATGCCTTAATAGGCAAACATGTCTTGTGGCATATAAAAAGATTGCATCAATTATTCTATCATAATACAAATGACTAAATGTTTGCATGTATCCATGTATAAACAAAATATTCATAGGTACCCTTGTGAGAGGTGGTTAATGTCAAGGTTATACTTCATGTAAATGTGTGTTAGAGAAGAAAACCCATGATAAGATAAAGGTATAATGTCTAAATTCTATGTCACCTTACAATAATACAGCTAAGACATGACTAGTATGATAAATAATCAATCTTGTAATTAGTAATGCATCTATTTAAAGACTTTAAGTAAGAATTTTACTTGCTAACTATGAGTGCTAGTCTCACTAAAAGAAGAAGAAAAATCATTTAAGTGTATTGATCAATGGAGTCTGTAGTGTTGCTTAGGTGGCTGTGACTGCTACATCCATATTTCAATACTAAGTTTTCCCCTATTTTGTTAACCCATTGGCGGATGGTGGGTTTACATTGTTTGGCACGGTGCCATCTGCGTCTATGACCAACTCTGCCTTGGCAGCAAATCATGCCATCCACTGTCAATAGGTTAATGGTTTATATATATTTATTCAGATTATTTTGTTTAGTAAGTGCCAATATTATTATGAACTTGTTCTTGGGCTTAGAAACTTCTGAAAGAAAATATTAATTTTATTTTTATACATGTTTTACTAAGTATAAAGTATCTTTGTTGTAGATTGAAACGTTCTTCCATGACTTATCTAAGGGTATTTAGTTTCCTTTCATCATGCTTACAGTAAAGTCTTTTATCAGTTACACACCTCTTTTGGCGTTATCATTAGTGACAGATGCATTCGATATAAAATTGTCCAATATTTGATATTCATGACTTCATGCTATGTTTTTGGAGGAGTTATAAGCCATTATTGATGGCTGAAATGACCCAGCAAATTATATATTAGCGAGGAATTAAAGATTATCAAGGTTTCCAGCTTGATTTCATCATGATTATCAGTGGAAGGAAATTTGGGTCTACCTCAACTGATTTCTTATTGCTTGAATGCTGTGAAGCCACATTGCTATCTTCTCTTTTGGTTCTATCTGGGACTGCATTGTTAACATGAACAAGGATAACTATTCAAGGCCATGAATATCATTGTATTCTTGGCAGCACCAAATTAATTCAGCTGATACCACTCATGGCCAACCTTAATATATTAGCAAAGTGATACTAATTGGTATGATGCATGTATTATATAACTGAAGGAATAAGTAGCTTGTATTCTTTTTAGATGGGGTGGGGGGGGGGGGGATGCAGTGCAAAAAGTGATCTGAACCCACGAAAAAAGTTCTTAGCAGAAGGTTTAAGATCTTCCCAACATTTACATATTTTCTTTGAATGGTTTGTATATCAACACTATCTTTCCTGGGCTAAGAGATTGCTTACATATGGTAACTGCTGTTTTTTTATACTAAAGTTCTTGGTGAATTACAATGAATCTTGTCAAGACATTTTTGTACTTTGATAGCTTAGAAACCTTCACTTTAGGGAGTGCTTCTAAGCAAGTAAACTGGTTCTATGACTTTCACAGCATTTAATTTGTTGTATTTTTTTTTATCTAGTTAACCTGTGTGCACTATAGAACCAGTTTCTCAATATGTCACTTGTTTGACTCACACTGTAATGATGCTGGTTTTGTTACAAACAATTTTATAGAGGGAACCAGCAGAGAAGGGAAGGGGAGAGGAAGTATTTCTAGTCAGTTCAGATCTTGCAACAGAAGAAAATAAGATGATATCAATTAATCAAGGGTGTTATTTTTTATGAAATCTCTATCGCACTACAGTGATAATTTTTTTTGTTTTTGTTTTTGATGTTATTATTTAAAGAACTGCTGTGAAGAGCAGAGACACACTACTAACTTCACTTGCAGAGTCACACTGCTGACCCCATTCGTGTCTTAT
>BOPN01000113.1:414810-417310 GCA_017312705.2 Penaeus japonicus
TCATGGAAAGAGAAAGCTAAAAGATAAAAATTAATCACAAGGACCCTTGAAAATAGACTATAAATGCTATTGTTTTTTCATATTCCTAAGATTTAAAATTTGCCCCAAATTAGTCTATCAACAGGGAGAAAGTGGGATGCATGTAATTGCAAAGTCTTTTTAGTGTTCTTAATTTTGTTTCAGCCTTCCAGTATGCATTTTGATTAACTTAAAAGCAGAAAAAAGAAGTGATAATGCCTTGAGATCATAGAAAACTAAAAGAAAATTAGATATTAAAGAAATAGTTGAG
Source organism: Penaeus japonicus (assembly GCA_017312705.2). Taxonomy (NCBI): domain Eukaryota; kingdom Metazoa; phylum Arthropoda; class Malacostraca; order Decapoda; family Penaeidae; genus Penaeus; species Penaeus japonicus. Next base: position 415,100 of record BOPN01000113.1, read on the forward strand.
CTTTTGTGAGATTTAAAATGTATGATTATAGTGGGAACACAACTCATCTTTGAACATATTCAGCTCAGCCATCTTCTTGATTACTTATCATTATCATTGTATTTACCATCAATCATATCTAAATCAATTGAGTAATGATATGTGTTCTGTGTGCTTTATGTATGTTGTAAGTATTTCAAAAGAGTTACTGTGAGATTGTTTATGCTTCTCAGTCAGACTGTATGATATTTGTGAAGTTCAGATGTGTTAGTATGAAAGACATTTAGTGAATTGTTGTTTTCAAGAGAAACTTAATGCAATATTTTTGTTTGCATGTTTTATTATGTCCAGACACACACACAAGAACATACACACTTGCATTTGCATTTGTATACATGTAAGCACATATGCATCCATATATGGATGTGCTTATTTTCTTCCCTTTTTCTTCTCTCTCTCCCATCACTCTTCTCTCTTCTCATCTCTCATTCCCTCTCATTTCCTCTCCTCTTCTCTCATTTTCTCTCCTCTCCTTTCTTCCCAAATTCTTTCCTCTCCCCTTCCCCTTCCCCTCTTCCTTCTGCTTCCTTCCCTCTCTTTCCCCTTCCCTCCCATCTTCTTTCCCCTCCCCTTCTCACACTTCCTCTTCTCATTCTCTCTACTCTTCACTCCTTTTCTCTCCTTTTCTCTCCTAACTATGTATAGACTTTGCAAGCCTTTTTTTTAACTTTTGGTCATTATTTATCAATGTACAGACTTTTTTTTTTCTTTTCTTTTCTTTTTTTAGGTGAGTGAAAATACTTGAAAAAAATCTATACTTTTATATCTTATGAAACAAAGCACAGTTACTAGTTTTAAGCTGACTTGACGACAGAAGATGCTGCTTGGAAACATTTCTTTTGTACAATCGCAATTTAGATGTTATGGTAGGCCTGTTTGGTCTGAAATTATCTTATAGATATATGATCATTGGGTACAGTTCCTCCTCTTGATTAGGAATAAATCACTGATATGAATTACACATATTTTAATTTTTTAATAACTGAGACAGGTCTGTGTGACAAAATTTATTTTAACCTTTTTTTTTTATTTACCCTTAATTTTCAAAGGGTGTGTTTTAATCTTGCAGATATTATTTTGTGTTTGAAGCTTTCTGATTACTGTAATAAGTTAAATCAGTTATGATATTCATGAGGATGGTTTGTACTACAATAGCACTAGTGAAATCAAAATTCACCCTATGTTTCTTAAATTGGATTATCTGTATTAAATTTAAGCCACAGGAAGTACATATGCCAATCATGGTGTGGAGTATGTTTAAATGATGCTAGTGTTGATGGAGATTCCTGTATATTTGTATTTTTGAATTGACAAATTTTCTTCAGATTCATAAGGTACCGACTAGCTGTTATTTCACATCAGACAGCAGGTGGAATTTTTAGTACTGAAGGAGAATTTCAGTGGTTTAATTAAAAAAGCAAATATACCGCCAACCTTCATAGCACTGCCTCATCTTCCTCATAAGTATTTCAGGGACATGATGCATATTTAATTACACATTGATATTTTGCCTTGCTCATATGCCCTGCTCATTGCATACAACAACAAATACTAGATGGTAATGACAATAAATTTCTGTAAATGAAATGGAAGAAATAACATCAATGAATCTACTTTTCCTTTATCCTGAAGAGTGAAGAGAAATACAATGTAACCTTTGTAATGAATATATGTAGTAATGGTTACTCAAAATCAGAGATAATAAGAAAATTCAAAATAATTGAGTTCTGAAGAAGAATATTCAATATTATATCCAAGGTATTTTCGTATGGTTGTAAAGACAAGTGATACTATTATACGTTACTTCCTGATCTTGAAACAGTTACTGAGAATTTATGGAAATGGGCTGGTTGTATTCTTGGAAAAAATTGCCTACTGTATGGAGCAATAAAAATGCAATTCTTTTTAATTAAGTAGAACACACAGCAAGTACATGGCAAAAAGCAATAATCTACTATAATATATAGATATGCTAATCATCTGCATTAATCATATGAAAAGACATAATTTAAGTATGTCCAGTCATACAGTACGTGATATTGACAATTGTTTTCTTTGAACCTTGGTACAAATGCCATTAAATGAGAGAACATATTGATCACAAATGCACAGCACATTACAGTTACTAGGCACTAGGTGGAAGTATGGAGGAAGTGTCCTCCATACTTTCTT
>BOPN01000113.1:454911-472411 GCA_017312705.2 Penaeus japonicus
ATATGCGTGTATATATATGTATGTGTGTGTGTGTGTGTGTGTGTGTGTTGTATATACATACATATATAGATATATTTACATAAATTTCATATATATTTGGAGCAGTTAACACCAATTGGTGCTTATCTATGGCATAGATGGCCACCTTGGCCTGTATATCTGGGCCTCTCAAGTTATGAAATGAGTAATCCTCATCTACCACACAGGCATTCACACATACACAAGAATTCAGTTAGCTCTGGGACTGTTCACTGGCTGTACCTTGGTCAAAGTTAATTGATTTTAACTTTAAAGTCAAGTGAATGCTTGTGGTAATATTTACGAGTGTACAGCTAAGTGGATTGTCTCTCTCCCTGTTAGGATACATGGCAACCTCGCATGGATGTGAATGTGGGGAAAGGCCCAAGGCGCCAGCACGAGTGTTCCTACTGCCCCTACATAGCACGGGACAAGACTGATCTTCGTAAGCACTCATACACCCATACTGGAGAGAAACCATATGCCTGCCCATATTGCTCTTATCGTGCAAGGCAGAACAGCTGCATTAGAACACACATGAGGAGACACCACTCTTTTTCCATGATATAACGTTTTTGATTCATGATGATATACACAGATCTTCAGAAAGAATAAGAAAATATTACTTTGTAAATGAATTAAAACTTGTTAAATTATACAGTATTATCATTGTATGTTCTGAGAGCAGTCAGTCAATAAAGCCAATACATCTTTGATGTAGTGATGGTTATCCTTTTGGAAACTGAAAAAATTTATATTCTTCGGAGTATATTTATTTATGATTGACTTTTTGAAGAGAAGCAAATGAGATTAATAGGAATTTATTTAATAGTATTGTCTTTGTGGGGTTATGAGATGCTCATGTTTTTAAATTAGCACATCATTGGGCTACCTGATGGGAACTTTTTTAATCCATTCTCGCCAGATGACGTAATATCACGTCATGGGAATATTTTGTTTCCGCCGGATGACATCCTATCACGTCATGAGCTCTCCCTCTAACCACACATTTTACATTGTTACATATGTACTCAATGGCATTGCATTTGTTTTGACAATTTTTTCTAGTTTATGAAAATAATGTTAACAAATATGAAAACCTCTTATCACCCCATTTAATGAGACAGGTGAAAAGTGCTCTAAGAGGCCCAATGTGGTATCATGTTGAGAGAGATCTTATGCTTGGATGCTGAGTACTTGTTGTCTGGCTGGCAAGAGTGGCATAAAGCATATATAAGCCCCAGCATGAATGGAACAACAACAAAAATGAAGTTGATTGTCATGGCAGAGATTAGCTGCTTGTCAGTCACATTCTTTTGGTTATTTTGGGAGAGTGGCTGGTATGGGGTGCTTCTAATTTGAAAGAGCATTAGTCCATGCATTTTCTGAAACATGAATTGAAATGAAAAGATTGTATCAGAAGAATGATATCAGGAGTGCTTATAGACAAACTATTTACATGTCTGGCATGTTGAAGTTCAGTTAACAAACTGAAATTATTGTTCGTGCGCTCTATTATTGTACGGAAATTGATGGCTCAGCAAAGAAAAGGCTGTGATACAGAAAGCAAGTTTTGATGTTTATATATATATATATATATATATATAAATGTATATATAAATGTATATATATATATATATATATATATATATATATATACATATACATATATATATATATATATATATATATGTATATATATATATATATATATATATACATTATATATATATATATATATATATATATATATATATATATATACATATATATACATATATATATATATATATATATATATATATATATATATATATATATATATATATATATATATATATATATATATATAAATATATATATATGTATATATATGTATATATATATATATATATATATATATATATATATATATATATATATATATATATATATATATATACATATATATACATATATATACATATATATACATAAATATATATATATACATACATATATATATATATATATATATATATATATATATATATATATATATATATATACATATATTATATGTATCTATGTATATATGAGTATGTATATATATTTATGTATATATATGTAAATGATATACATAGATATGTATAAATTGGAGAAATGAGTTGGAAATGTAAATTTGTGAAATTTGTGCAGATTATGATTATTTTATTCCTTGAGTTCTCTGGTTTCTCTTCTTATTCTTTCTTCTCTCTCTCTCTCTCCTTTCCCCCCCCCCATTCCCTTGTTCTCTCTCTCCCTCTCCTCTCTCTCTCCTCCGGAGGGCCCCCATTCCCTTGTTCTCTCTCTCCCCTCCCTCTCTCTCTCTCTCTCTCTCTCTCTCTCTCTCTCTCTCTCTCTCTCTCTCTCTCTCTCTCTCTCTCTCTCTCCCCCTCCCCTCCCCCTCCCTCCCTCCCTCCCTCCCTCTCTCTCTCTCTCTCGCTTTCGCTCTCGCTTTCGCTTTCGCTCTCGCTTTTGCTCTCTCTCTCTCTCTCTCTCTCTCTCTCTCTCTCTCTCTCTCTCTCTCTCTCTCTCTCTCTCTCTCTCTCTCTCTCTCTCCTTCCCCCTCCCCCTCCCCTTTTTTCTCCCTCTCCTTCCCCCTCCCCCCTCCTTAACCTACTTGCATGATTTGGTGCAAAGGCAGAGTCGGTCATAGACGCGAATGTCACCGTGCCAGACAATGAAAACCCGCCATCTAACTGTGTACATATTTTATTAAAAACCCGCAACCAATGGGTTAACCCTCTCCTTCCCCCCTCCCTTTCTCTTCCTCTCCCTCCCTCCCCCCTTCTCTCCCTCTTTCTCTCTATCCCTCCCTCCCTCTCTCCCTTTCCCTCTCTTTCCTTCCATTTTTGTTTTTGCACTCATTTCTCTTTCATTATTCTTCCCATCTTTTTTGTTTATTGAGTGAAAAAATTGATATTGAACATGATAATTTTATCAATATCTGAAAATGAGAAGTTGAGTTGTATTAAGGTTGTTGTCTTTGGCTTTAGAGGAAATTGATAGGACCAACCATTTTTCTCCATAGGTGGGGGGTGGGCCACGTGGCATCAGGACGATCCCTTTGTGCCCAGTTTGTGGACATGCGGCCAGAGACAACGTGGATTTGCGACGTCACCTGAGAGTTCATACAGGGGAGAAGCCCTTCGCCTGTCCACTGTGCCCTTATCGAGCTACTCAGAACAACAACTTGAAAAGGCACCTAGCATTCAAACACCAGCAGAACACAGGCAGCCTTTAGTTCTGCAGTTTTGGGGCTGCAAGAAGCTTTGAAAACCTAGGGATATATAGTGAAATGGATACATAGATTGATGTAAGAGATCATTAAGCAAGATCATCAAGATTGAGTTGTAGAAAGGATGAAGCAAATGCCAAGCAAAGGTTAAAAATATATGTCTGTGTGTGATAATACAAAGTTATACCAATGTTTCCCAGTCCACCCCAACCTAAATAGTAAGTGAACTGAGCCTTCAAAGTTTGGAACTGAGGAAGCAGACTGAAGGCTTCCAAGTGATAGAAGAAATCCCTGTGACTTAGCTTAAGGAGATAACAGAAAGAAAGATTGATAGGCTCATACCAGTGACCTGTTTTTCTCCCGTAGGTGTGGTCAACCATCAGAGGCAAGTCCCCGGCCAGAGGCAGGAACATGTTCGTTTGTGGATTTTGTGGCTACTGTGCCCGTGACAATGACAACCTGAATCGTCACATCCGGACTCATACAGGAGAGAAGCCCTTCGCCTGTCCTTACTGTCCACACCGCACAACTCAAAAGAGCCACCTAAAGAATCACATTGCCTTGAGACATGAAAAAGAGTTGGCAGAATCCCCCAAAACTTTTTAGGAAATTGATTTAATTTGTGTAAGGAAAACAAATTGTTCAAGCAAGTGTAAGGAAAGTTTAGAAAGAAAAAAAAAAAAAAAAAATGGAAAAAAAAAATTATGTATTATTTATTAATGGTCAAACACAAGAGGAGTAACAAAGATTTTCCTCTTCTCTTCTAGGGAGCGGACATGTATAATGCAGCTGCCATAAACAAGCACCATGAAGGGTCGATGAGGACCACTGTACCCCACGTGGTCCTACCTCCACCCTCAGCTCCCCTTCCTATTAGAAGGCCAGTTGCCCAGGTGTCACAGGAAGGGAGCAGAAGAGATTATAAGTGCAAGGTTTGCGGTTACCAGGCCATCAGTGAATCCAAACTCACCATACACATCCGCAAACATACTGGGGAAAAGCCGTTTGTTTGTCCGTTTTGCTCCTACAGATGTGCACATAAGAGTAATCTCATAACTCATGTGAAAACACGTCATGCAGAGCAAGGCCAGCCATAAATGAGTGATCTTGAAACTGGGGAAAAGTGAAGAATGGTGAATTCCATTATGTGTAATATGTACTTGGAACATCCATGAGACTGAATTATCAGATTTTGGTAAAAGCTTTTCATGTGCCATATATACAGTATGAAAGTGGGAAAACAGAGAGTCAGTTAATTGTAGTTGACCATTACCGTCAGAGGAGTAACTCTCATGAGATTTTCCTCTTCTCTTCTAGGGAATGGACTTGTCCAAAGCAGCCAGTTGCCGGCACCGTGAGGGGCAGGTGACATCTGTTTATCCCACTGGTGTGTTTCTGCCTTCTTATAAGTCTTCCTCAGGAGGAAGACCAGTTGCCCAGTTATCTCAGGAGGCAAACAGGAGAGAATTTAAATGTCAGACATGTGGATATCAGGCAATCAGCGAATCAAAGCTCACCATGCACATAAGAAGACATACAGGAGAGAAGCCCTTTGTTTGTCCCTACTGCCCTTATAGATCTGCTCAAAAGAGTAACTTAAGCACGCACATCAAGAATGTACATGTATATGGGAAGACATAGCCAGCCATTCCCTGAAGGTGAATGCCTGTTTATTTTGTATAGGATGTAATGCTAGAGAATTAAAATAAGACTGCTGGAAATTAGTCTTAAACATTTTTTTCCTGTTCTCTAGGTGACCCCGTGGGTAGGCAAGAGCAGGGCCAACTACCAGTGTGAGTCATGCAGCTACAGCACTCGCAACAGTAAGGATATGCGTCGCCATATTCGTGTCCACACAGGAGAGAAACCTTTTGCCTGTCCACTATGCTCACATCAGTCTGCTCGCAAGTCCAATCTGATCAATCATGTTAGAATGAAACATGGCGTTCCATACAAATAGGTAAAGGGAAGCGAGGCATAGCATGTTATATCTTCTGTGGAAGAATGCAAAAATTATTAATAGTGTATTCAAGTCCCAATGTGAAAACACCCAGTTGATCATAAGATTCATACGAAATGTAGTTGTCTGAAAAAGCAACACATTTTCTCTGATGAATGCTTAAGGACTTTAATTGTTTGAAAACCAAATGAGTACAAAACATTTGGGCACTTGAGTGAATGAATTCTCGTGTTCCCGTAGGTCCAGCGGTGGAGGACTAGGGCAGGCGGAACATGCCATAGATGCGGCCAGTGTGGATACCAAGCTAGGGACAAGCTGGACTTGCAGCGACACACACGCATCCATACAGGAGAGAAGCCATTTGCATGTCCTTACTGTCCCCATCGTTCAGCATTGAAGGGAAATCTTAAACATCACATCTTACGGAGACACATGAATACGTGATGTAAAAAATGAAAATTTCCTTAAAGATTGAAATGGAAAAGTAACTCTTTAACAATGTTGGAAGGAAATTTATTGGCAGACACCATCATCCTCAATAACTGAAAAAAAGCTGATATCAATGGGGAAAACTAGAACTCTTATAAATGCAACAGTTAAGAAGACAAGAGGCCAAGTGGGATATTTTGAGGAGAGCCTATATTTATTCATCTTTCCTGTTTGTAGGTACCCAGACCTGGACAGAGACGCAGGACCAGAATGCCACAGAAGTGTCCATTATGTGGCTATCAAGCTTGGGATGCTACTACCATGCGGCGTCACATACGTATACATACTGGGGAGAAACCATTTGCTTGTGAACTTTGTTCATACCGTTCTACTTTGAAGGCTAACCTCAGACGACATATTGCATATAAGCACAGTACTCCATAGAACTGAATGGCAGTATGATAATGAAATTATGGCTAGCTGACATTTATTAGTGCTAAGATAAAAGTGTTAGTATTGCTATTTTTAATATGAACATTACCATTTTACCATAGAGTGAATGTAATTTTTAGCAAATCTTACAATGTATGCCAGTATAAAGAATCAGCTCAATTTTTGATTGTATGTGTCAATTGACAATAAAATTTGTTTCATAGATTTCCTTTTTGATTAACCCTTTTATTAAAAGGATTATACTTCATTGGCCAAGTCTTTTAATGGGTGGTGTAGCCCTTGGAGTTCAAGATAGTGAAGAATATGGTAGATTTGACATTTTAAATTATATTTATTTGTTAACCTTTCATATGTCAGATTTCACATGATATCAACTTATTAACCCAAAGTGGTTGGGTGTCATAACATATGTGACACAAGATTTAGGTATTGTGATGTATGTGACTCGAGTCACTTACATCACAGACGTTATGACACAGCTTTGCTGTTTGTTACACTATGAGTAATGGCTGAATATGGTAATTGCAATTATAATTGCTGTAATATTCAACAAAATATATTGACTATAAAATCCCACACTCCCCTGACACCAGCAGGAAAGGAAAAGCCTTAACCCGATCTTTGGTCTCTTCTGAGCACCAGTACCAGAGAGTGTTGGTATATTGCGAGATACCTAGCACCTGCTCTAAAGTACTAGATGTGCAGACAGTGAAAAGAGGAAGGTGACCCAGGCCATGCGCAATGTCCCTTCCTCTGTGCCAGTATGGCTGCACTGTGCGGTGGCACTTGTAGTCATAAGCAAAGGTCTCTTTCCTCCTTCTCATCCCTTCATGTTGTCTTCATTGGGAATGATTATTTCTTTCAAATTTGTTTGTGAAATAACACAAATATGAAATTAGAGTTGAGTTTGTCCTCCCATGAAACTAATACATGTATCACACTGAGAATAGAGATTATAATTAGCTGATATGGACCCTTTTCTACAATTGAATCCACTACACAACCTTGATATAGCCTATTAGATGAAACATAAGTCTCACAATAAACTGAAAATACAAAATTACTAGTATTGTAATGAGTGAATGTAAACACAAAAAGTCATTATAAGTTGCATGCAGCTACCTTGCTCTGAGGTAAAACCCATCTGCTGTGTAGATGACACTAGTGCCTGCCCTAGGGTCCATGCAAGCTAATTTATCCCCATCTGCATTGGGTTAATGAACTTGTCATGTTTATACAAGTTTTATTTATGATTAAATATAACCACATACATATGTTATTTATATATTCCTAACACTTACATATTCATATATTCCTACACTGGATTTTCACCCTCAGGATAATGGTTGCATAATCTAGTCATGTAAAACATAGGAAGTGATCTTTGATAAAATTAATACAACTGTTTTAAGACAGCTTTGTATAAATATGATGATGTATACACAGTGAAAATAAGAATGGATATATACTACCATATCCTTTCTCTCTAATCAATATAAAAGAGTAGAGGGGTAATATGCATTCCACTTGAATGATCTTGGTAAAGGAAAGTACTATAAGTGATATTAGAAAATGTAAATTGGCATGGTGAACAAAAATAGAGATGATCAAGGAAATACAGCAACAAAAAGCAAATATATTTATTTTCAAGGATTTACTTGACCTCCCATAGACAACTACCTAATCTTGGGGAGAGAAAAAGATTGAATTATCCCTTACCAGAAAGTTGAAAGTATTTATCTCTAAAAGATTTTGAATGTAAACATTAACAAGAGATATGAATTAGGAACTTGAAGCAAATATAGATGTGCAGAAAGTTGTGTGTGTGCAGGTATGTTTGTGATGTTAGAGAATTTGATATAAAGCAAATTGGCTTTGGTATGGATCATTAAAGTCTTGTTTAATTTTTTTTTAATTATTTTTATTATTTTTATTACTATTATTATCTATATCCTCCTCCTCCTCCACCTCATCATCATCATCATCCTCATTCTCATCATCATCACCACCACCACCACCACTTATCATCATTATCATTAATTTTTTATCATGAATTTTTATTTGTTTGTGTTTTTCACCTATATAATATTCTATGATGATGGTTCATATTATGATGATTGATAATATGTTTGAAATAATTATTAAACCCAGTATTATCATCATAATTATTTTTTATTTATTATTATTTTTATTAAGCGTTCACTATTAGTGCGATTATGAAAAAAAGTTTTCTATAATTCAGTGTTAATAAAGGTTGAAGGTTGCCACTGCTGCTGCTTCAGAGAGGAAAGGCAGGATGCAAACTTAAGCGGCCATTTCTTTTGTAGGGCGGTGCAGTAGCAGCAGTGGCAGCAGCACTGCGGGTGTGCTCGGTGTGCGGCAAGATGGGTTTTCGACGAACGTATGATCTCCAACGACATATGCTGTCTCATGCAGCAGTACGACCCTTCCAGTGCCCTCATTGTCCATACAGAGCAGCCCTCAAGTACAACCTTGATGCTCATATTCGACTCAAACATCCAGAAGAAGCACAGTCAGTACAAAGGAATAGAGATCCAGGATTTACAAGTGGGACTTTGACAGGATCTGTGTCCCAGGGATCATTACAACAACAATCCTGTGAAGCATCTGACAATGGAAACAGCTTTATTCAAGTCGAATGAGTTGAAGAAATATCTGAATTCTCTGAAGAATAACAGTTGTACACGTATGGAATCTGAAAACTATTTATCTTTTGGGTTTCCCAGTAATAAGCAAAGAGACTGGCAATACAATTAACAGTAACAGTTCTCTTTGCAAGCCTTTTCAGTAGTACTGTCTGATACATCTTCCACCATTGCTTGTGTCTTTCCTCTTTTAGTTTTTGACTGTGGGAATGGGAGAAAATATTTGCATTTATGCAAATGAACATTTTATTGGGTTTACAAACACAGTGCTGAAGAAAAGAGAAATTGTCAAATAATTTTTTTCCAAAATCTGAGAGCATGAGTGTGATACATGCAAATAAATGAACATTTAGATATTGGATATAACAGTATGAAAGCCAATTAGACAGATAGCAGTAATGGAACAAGTGTGAACAGAAATGCATTTGCTATACCTAAATTTGGTTGGAGGTAGAAAAATAAAGTGGTATGGTTTTCTCCATAGGGAACGGAGTTGGGCAAGCGAGCTGTCATGACAAGTATCGGAGGAGGAGGTGGCAGCGCACTCAGGACATCTTTCGTCTGTGCTGTTTGTGAAAAGATCTTCAATCACAAGGGCAACTTCATGAAGCACTATAGAACACACACTGGAGAGAAGCCATTCCAGTGCCCCAAATGCCCCTATAAAGCTACACAAAAAGCTCATTTAACTACCCACATGTTGGGAAGGCATGGGGAGCTCCTCCATAGCTAGTTTGCAAGTACAAGGGATAATCACCACATAACTAACAAAGCCAGACATAAATGGAACCTGGCCAAGATAATCCTCCAGTAGAATTCATTCATCCAAGCATACCCCATTAGTGGCAGTATGTTAGTCAGTATTATATGTAATTTATTTCACCATTTGTATTGGTGTTCATTTTTTATTGGTTTATGAATATGTACTGCTTGTCAATGTTTGATAGTTATATGTAAATTTTGGCCATTACAATTTATGAATAAAGATGTTAAAGAAAATTTTTGTTTTAGTGAGAAATATGAAAATGCAAATCATTAAAACAATATGAAAGTTCTGTGACCCTTTATAAGAATTGTAGGTGAAATGATGCAATAGAATTAAGGTTATTTATACAAAGATTATAAACCTCTACAAGCAGAATTGCTGATTTGGAGAAAAAAAAATCAACATTGATTAATTCATTGATACAATAGGGATATAGGATTGGAATTCTATAGTTTCATAGCTTTATCTATTGTAGAGTTCTTTCAAAAGGCTAAATTGTGATTGGTAATTAAAATTTTGACAAGAAATGACTTCAGAATGTTTAGATTTTTTTCTACTATATGCTTTAAATGAAGGTACTTCCAATTCTATCATTTATTTTATTTTATTAGGTGGAAAATAAGGTAATATCATAATCAGCTTTTATTTCTTAATAGTTTTTCACATATTTCTTATCAGATTGCAGAGTATACAAATATATTTGTTTAACTGTCAGTTGATTTTTTAATTTATAGGGGAGAGTAAGGAATATGCATCCATGGTGAATTTGCATGTTTTGTTTTGCTGTTTAACACAAAGAAGTATGCTAAAGAAGACTTAGGGTGACGGTTTTCTTTTCCTGTAGGGACAACGCCAGAGGGTGATTGATGGGCTGCCAGGGTTGACCCCCACCAGTGTCCTCCACCCTTCTTCAGCCGTACACCTCAGTCCTCACTTTCAGCCTCAGGACAGAGTGCAGGAGGCTCACCACCTGGGTAGTTCTTCAGAGGAAAGAACTGTCACTGAAGGTCCTGTTGCAGGACATGAGGGTCATAACTGGAGTGATGGCTCACATCCACGTCTCTACCCATGTCCTGTCTGTAACAAACCGTTTACACACAAAGGCAATCTTCGAAAGCATATCAGGATACACACTGGAGAAAAACCATTTGCTTGTTTTTATTGCCCCTATCGTGCCAATCAGAAGATTTTACTTCAACTACACACACAGAAGCGACATTCACAAGCCGATCAGAACTGGCAAGATGTTAAACATAAGCCAGTAAACATGGTTGAGATACAGCAGAAAAGAAACTCAGCAGATTAGTGGAAAAAGTATAAGAAACATGATTTTTTTTCTGTATGTTTTGCATTAAAATTGATAAAAAGGATGTTTGTCGGTAAAGAAATATAAGACACTGAGTTACTAAAGTATAGTATAGAAAGAGTCTCAGAAAGGAAAATACATTACTCTGTATCCTAATATATTGAAAAGTACGCAGTCTCTTTGTAAGTACATGCTGATATTGGATTAAGAAAACTAAGGTAGTGGTTTTCCTATTTCTAGGGTGACCTGGGAGGCTTAAGAGGCAGAAAAAGGCTAAGCCACAACGTTATTGCTGCTGTGACCAACACTGCCTACAGCTACACGTGCCCTTACTGTGGGAAGGGTTTCCACTATAAGACTGACATTGTGCGCCATCAAAGAGTCCACACAGGAGAAAAGCCATTTAAATGTCCTCATTGTCCTTACTGTTCCACACAGAAAGGAAATCTTAGGAGTCACATGGCTAAGATACACAAGAGTTCATTAGAATAAATTATTCTTGAATGGTTACTAAAAATCATGTGAAAGCAAAATAGCTCTAGTTATTTTATTAATATTGGATTCTATAAAGAAAATTGTGAAATATGTGAAAGTTTATGGCATTTAAAACCTGACTTAACAAACCCTTAATAATGTTCTGCCATAAAAGTAGTTTCTAACTTTAACTCTTTCTCCCCAAACTCCCTCTCCTCTCCTTTCCTTCCACCTTCTGAAGATCACTACAATTCCACACACAATCAGAGTAAAAGAAGGTATTAGTTCTTTTAACCCATTGCATACAGGTGTCATGACATACATATCGGCACCGATTAGGCCTAAAAGACGGGAGTCAATGCGTACGTGACGCGACTTTGGGATCTGCTCACAGTTGAAGCACACAGTCATGAAGTATTATGGCTGTAAGGGGGTTAGCTCCAGAGCTACAGGGTTCCAAAGTCAGCCTAAACCTGCATTTTATGATGGATTTATGGAAAATTATTTTTTGGGCTAGTCAGTGCTACCCAGAGGGCGGAGAAAATCCTTCCCCCATCCCTCTAATTTTTAGCTGTTGCCGCTAGTGTCATAGACCGCCCACTCTGATGACCAATTAGGTTGTTAGGTGCCCCATCCGCAATGGGTTAAGATATAATAAAGATTCCTAATAGACTATTCATAATAGACATCAGTCTAAATTGGTCAACCTCAGTGGCAGCAGATTATAGTGCACAGGATACAGTTTTAGAGACAAAGCCAAATGGATATCCATTCAAATTGCAAGTCAACCAGATACAAAAATCTTTAAAACTACTAACACTGCTGTGCAAAGACTGCATCCTGTCAATCAGTTGCACTGACCAGAGAATATTACTTATTGAGTATTTTAACTTTCAAATAAGGTGAGCACCATAGGACATCCTTACAGACATTTGTGTATACATAATTTATGTTTGTGTAGATGCTAGACATCCTTCCTAGTTTTTTTGCCAGGCATGGAAATTGTTCTGCAATATATTTCTCTCTCTCTTCCTTATCCTCTTCCTTATCCTCTTCCTCTTCCACTTCCACTTCTACTTCTACTTCTACTTCTACTATTTCTACTTCTACTTCTACTTCTACTTCTACTTCTACTTCTACTTCTACTTCTACTTCTTCTATTTCTATTTCTATTTCTATTTCTATTTCTATTTCTATTTCTATTTCTATTTCTACTTCTACTTCTACTTCTACTTCTACTTCTACTTCTACTTCTACTTCTACTTCTACTTCTACTTCTACTTCTACTTCTACTTCTACTTCTACTTCTACTTCTATTTCTATTTCTATTTCTATTTCTATTTCTATTTCTATTTCTATTTCTACTTCTACTTCTACTTCTACTTCTACTTCTACTTCTACTTCTACTTCTACTTCTACTTCTACTTCTACTTCTACTTCTACTTCTACTTCTACTTCTACTTCTACTTCTACTTCTACTTCTACTTCTACTTCTACTAATTCTAATTCTAATTCTACTTCAACTACTTCTACTTTCTTCTGCTCCTCCTCCTCCTCCTCCTCCTCCTCCTCTTTCTCGTCTTCCGCTTCTCCCTCTTCTCCCTCTCCCTCTCCCTCTCCCTCTCCCTTCCCTCTCCCTTCCCTCTCCCTCTCCTTCCTCTCCCTATCCCTATCCCTATCCCTATCCCTATCCCTATCCCTCTCCTTCTCCTTCTCCTTCTCCTTCTCCTTCTCCTTCTCCTTCTCCTCCTCCTCCCTCTCCCTCTCCCTCTCCCTCTCCCTCTCCCTCTCCCTCTCCCTCTCCCTCTCCCTCTCCCTCTCCCTCTCCCTCTCCCTCTCCCTCTCCCTCTCCCTCTCCCTCCTTTCTCTCTACCTACTAACTTCTCCCCCTCTCTGAATTTGTATATATCAAACAGTATGATATTGTGCTTGCTTTTATGCATATTATTATACAGAACTATTTAAAAGTATACAGAAATATGGATGATATAATGTGAGCAAGATAATGAGATTTTGAAGGTGAATATTATATGTAATATTTTTCTATGTACATATTTACAAAGCATGCTGTAATATAATATAAATAAGTAGATGGTTTATTGTAGCCTAATTGTACATATTAGAAATATAGAGGAGAATAAAAACATTGTGTTTGATATGCAATTAAGCTTCCTCATTTTGGATATGTGAATCTGAATTATGGTCACAGTGCTTAATTACAAAATGTGATATGGATTTGAAAGGAATTTATTTCCGAAATATTTAGATTTATAGTCATATAGCCAAATAAATGAACATCTCTCCTCATAGAAAGTGATGTAATTGTTTGGTTTAATGGTATGAAAAGGAAAATGTTATTAACCAGTATAGACCTGGCCTATGCTGTTGCATTTTGCTGCATTAGATGTACCAAAGTAGTCAAAGTTTTCACAAAGAATGTAACTATTAAGGAATTAAGAAATTGCTTAAACTTTATATCAGTCCAAGCACACACATATTTTCTCATTTCCTTTTCTCTTAGTAAAAAACAAACAAACAAATGGCAGATACTGTCTGCATATTTTATAATTTGTTAAATACACCATTTCCCAGCAAAGTGTTGCAAATGTTTATGAATAGATAATGCTGCAATTTTGTTTTTCTACAACTATCACTTCCCACTAAAAAAATAATTCACTTGTTTGAAGGTAGCCATTAGATTATAGGAACATTGCTTAGAAAAATAGTATTGCTGGAGACTGCTGCACAGCCCTGTATTTGCTATAAATATATCTATTTGTGATTGATTACCAAATATTCAAGTTTATTTGATAAGTATTATCAAACTTCAATTTTATTAAGATATTTAAAAACTTGAATATAAAATGTGTGATAAGAAGATATGTATCAGTATATGATTTCTAAGTAATGATTTTGCTTGAAGTAGAAAGAAAAGAATGAAATATATAGAAAATAACCAACAATTAAGCTCTTGCATGTTCACATAGAAGAAACAAGGCCTTTTTCGACAACGGAGATCTGATAACGAAAGTACAACATGTATTTAAGTCTGAAAAACAAAGTAACGGATTGTAAAAATCGGATAAGGGAATGGACAGTTGTATTCCTATTGGTTACCATGGGGAGACTTTTTCTGCACCAACTAGAGAAACTGAACTAAGAGATGGTCTCTCCTGTAGGTTCCTGGTAGAGGCATGCAGCCAGTCTTGGTGGGAGTAGCGCAGATCCCAGCACAACCATCCACTGGCGGAGGTGCACGTTGCCCAGTCAACTCCTGCCCCTACTGTGGCCGAGAGTTCATTAAGACGGGTGATCTCAATCGTCACATCCGTACCCACACTGGGGAAAAACCTTTCCAGTGCCCTCACTGCCCGTACCGCTCCAGCAGAAAGTCCACACTTAGGAATCATGTCCTAGCCCATCACAGTTAGGTGAAAATGACATTCAGAAAAGTTCAGTTGAATATATATTTTTAGTTATTTTAGCTTGGTTAGTGTTCATCTATTTATTAATACATTGTAATCATTACTATCTCCTCTCTCTCTCTCTCTCTCTCTCTCTCTCTCTCTCTCTCTCTCTCTCTCTCTCTCTCTCTCTCTCTCTCTCTCTCTCTCTCTCTCTCTCTCACTTTTATTACTCTTACTCTTACTCTTACTCTCAATCTCTCTGTCACATTGTCACTTTCTCCTTGCAATTTATTTGAACATCATCATCATCATCAATGTCATATATTCATTTCTTTTATGATTATTCTTCATATCATTATTACTGATTAAAATCGATGTAAATTTTTAAAATGATCATAATGGTTATTGAATACCATTATTTTGATTATTATTGTTATAATCATTATTACCACAACCGTTTCTAATTGTCGCTTTCAATGTCAATGTTATGATTATGGTTATAATTATGTTAATGGTCAGGATTATGACATTAGCATTAGTATTGCTATTACTAATGTTACTTTTATTACAATTATCAGTATTATTGAAATACTCATCTTTGTTGTTATGGTTATCATTGCTGTTGTTTTAGTTATATCTTTATTTTTATTTATTATTATTTCAATGTGATTTTTATTGTTAGTCTTTTTTTTGTTCTTTTTTTTTATATTGGTATAATTACTACTACCATCATTACCACCACTACCATTACCATTACCATTACCATTACCATTACCATTACCATTACCATTACCATTACCAACACCAACACCACTACCACTACCACTACTACCACCACCACTACTACTACTACTACTACTACTACTACTACTACTACTACTACTACATACTACCTCTCTGAATCTCTGCTCTTTCTCACTCTCTACCTTTCCCTTGCGCATATTGTCTATGTGTATCTCTCTCTCTCTCTCTCTCTCTCTCTCTCTCTCTCTCTCTCTCTCTCTCTCTCTCTCTCTCTCTCTCTCTCTCTCACTTTCTCAATACCACCACCACCGCTGCTACTACCACAACCACCACTACTACTACTACTAGTTACTATTTGCCACTTACTACTACTACTATTACTACTACATACTCTGTGCTACTTATTACTTCCACTATTGGCACAACCACTTCCACCATTTATTACTATTATTCTTATTATTCTTATTGATATCATTTTTACTTTGTTTACACCTGTCTTTCTGTCAAGTCTTAGTGTTATTGTTAATTGATATATTTATTTTTATTTTATTGATGGATATTTGGGATTTTACTATTCCATTTATTATTAATACCAGTATTGGGGTTACTGTTATTTTTCTATAGTATTACCAAACTTCAGTTCAAAGATCAAGATAAGACTAAAATTCCAGTTTCTGTTTCTTTGGTAAAATCCTTTCTTCCTGTATCTGCAGTAATATAGCAAATGGAAAACGTTATTATAGGGGAAAAAAAAAAAAAAAGTAATGCTCCTTGCATCACTTCTGATGGCACTCTCTCTCCTGCCCCAGGTGGCTGACGAGGCTGCATGGCGGGCCGGCAGTGTTGGGCGTTTTGGTTCGACCTGGCCAAAGACAAGTCGTTTTACTTGTTGCTACTGCCAGATGGAGTTCTGCCATAAGCATGATTATCTCAGACACCTCCGAACGCACACAGGGGAAAAACCATACAGTTGCCCTCACTGCCCATACCGAGCCACAAGGAAAACCCATTTAGATGCTCATTTGAAGCGCAAAGACCACAGATTAGATGCGATAAATTCATAGAAGGGATGTTAATCTATGTGGCATTAAATTGAATTGAAGTTGAATTGCAAAATATTGTCAAGTATTTTAAAAAACATTGACAGTTGCTGATCCATATTTTTCCACCTTTTCCACAATAGTAGTCTTTTAAGAATATCAAGAGTAAGACCTTTTTTCCATTCTAGATATCTAAAGTTTCATAAATTGCATATTGTAAGAATACTGAAAATTAGTGCAATATCATGTTTGTTTTATGGATTTTATTTTCAAAGAAATGTATTTGAGCCTGAGATTGATTAGTATTTTGTATGATTTATGAGAGTCTACTCATTTTATGTGGCATTATTACAGCATATTTGAAAGCTTTATGGTATCACCAACAGTGTGGCAGGTTGGATAAAAGTTGAGAAGAAATGTTTGTTGAAAGTTATGATAATCTGATTTCTGTTAGAAATGGAAGTTCATAGTAGATGGTATAAATTGCTTGTTATTGGATCAAAGGAAAATAATTTCCTAAAATTCCTTCAATTCTTGTTGCTCTGGAACTGAAACTATGCACTATACTGTATCAGTGTGTATATTTGATTTTTAAATGCACATATTTATGCACTGTATGTGTCAATGTGTAAATATGATTTTAAGTGTACATACTTTTTTGTTTTATTGAAATAATGAAAGAAATTTTAAACTCTGTTATACATGTTATGAATACTGATGTAAATGAAAAAAGAAAATAAAAGATAATATTATTTTATCTTGTTATTACTTTCATATTTTTTAGAACATTTATTTATGTGTGAGTTCACTAATAGAAAAAAAAGTTTCTGAATAAAATTTTACCCAGGTAGGAATAAAGAAAAAAAGAAAGAAAAAAAAAGAGAAGCGACATTGCCATTTTGTTTTTAGTAAGATGATGAAGTTGCGCGTTCTCAGGGCACGTCTCTCTTGTAGGTGGATGTGGACTCACACGAGCGG
>BOPN01000113.1:477411-484911 GCA_017312705.2 Penaeus japonicus
AGTTGTTTGTGTAATCCTTTACAAGTGGAAATAAGGGAAAGAGAATTTCACTTTCATGGGAGGATTTAATTTACTAGATTATTTAGAGAATGGCCAGAGAGACAGTGGACATACAACCATACAGGCCTGTAATGTCCTCGTCTGGTTTTCTTTGTAGGGCTGTGACGTGCTCCGGCAGCGAGAAGTTTCGACATATTTGTGCCCCTACTGCCGGTCAGTCTCCTTCATGAGCATGAGTGATCTACGTCGTCATGTTCGGATCCACACAGGGGAAAAGCCTTATGCCTGTCCATACTGCCAGTACCGAGCCAAGAGGACAACTCACTTACAAGATCATATGCGAAGGAAACACCCGAGTCCAATTAGCTCTGAGAATTCTGCAGCATCTTCAGTGCCTGCAGTTTATAATCCAAATTTAAAACTTCCTCCTTGACACCATTTGCATAGGGCCCGATGACAAAATACCATTTCTGAACAGTATGGAAAAATCAGCAGAAATACAAAATTAAATGTGAAAGGATATTTTTAAGAAAAACTAAGTGGTAGGACTGGATTTATTTTCAGTCATGCTTTTAACCATTTTCAGTCTAAAACTTCACTCAAATCTGTACTAAGAATTAGTTGCTTTATACGAGTTGAAGTATTCTTAGATCACAGAAAGTTATTCAGAAAAAATGGCATATTATTTTATATTTGAATATATCAATTCATGAGTGTTGGGAATAAGAGAAAGTAATTTCCTTGCCTTATCATTAATACTTGCAATATGTTTTGAAACTAAAGTGTATGGACTTTGTTTACTTTATATGTATAAGTAGTGGTTTTATTTCTGAAATCACAATAATCTAATCTTCATTTTTTATACTCCTTTTCCAATGTAGTATTCATGTGAAACTAACAGTAATATCAGTGTGTTTTCATTTATCAGGTTAATTCACTTTTGACTGATATCTTAACCCATTGGTCATAGTATTAAATAAATGTTTGTGCAGTAGGATGGCTGGTTTACATGTCTGGCACAGTGCCATCCGCGTTTATGACCGACTCTGCCTTTGCAGCAAGTCATGCCATCCGCTGCCAATGGGTTAAAGTATGCTCTGCTATTTTAGAAGAAAATACAGAGGTTGACTTACATATTAATGATGCCGTTACTTTTGACAAGCATATATTTGTACCATCTCCTTGGTCCATTATCTCTCTTTAATGGGATAAGTCCAATTTGGGTTGATTTTCAGTGAGAGGAATTGGCAAGTTATGGAAATTGTTGATTATAACAATTTTTATGGTTTTAGACCTATTATAAAACTTTTCCTCTCATCTCTATTCTATTGATATTCTTATTGTACATAATGAAGAAATAACCAAAGAATATGTTCATAATATAAAATGCATGGCATCTAATGTCAGAGAGCTTCTTTTATTTTGTTGATGTTAAATGTGGTATTATTTACACTAATGTTATGATGATAGTTGTCTTGAATGACATGTAATAACTATTTCTTGTGCAGTTGCTTAAGTTTGCAAGCCATTGTGTGGTCTGTAAGAAGTCAAGAAGATATGAACAAAGTTAATGAAATTCATTGGATCAGATACCAAATAAAATTGAATACTCTGTTGATAGATACTTTTCTGAATTCCTTTGAGGTGGTTTGTGTTCATGAAATGATTTTGTAAGACAACAGCTATGATTGGTTTTAGGTGTGGATGTGAATACAGGTATGGACATGATCTATGCATGTATGTATATATGTATGTATACATGTGTATGTATGTGTATTGTTGAATGCCTATGCGTCAGTGAATTTAAAGATTAAATTATTCTTACATATATTGAACAAGAGAATTTGGAAGTTTTATATAATAATGAATTACCCATATTTTGAGTAAACAAATTAATAAATTAGAATTACTTGAACAGCTCTAAGGCAAGATTCACAATGAATGAATAAGTCTCAGATGATTCAGTGTGGTTTCCTGTTGATGTCAAGATGTGCTGAAGGTACTTAAAAGTATAGTTAGAAACAAGTAACATGCAAGAAATGTTAAAATTTCTTTCATTCCGTGAATCAGAGCAATTATATTCCTTGAGGAGGCAATACCTTACCTTTACTGTAGATTTCTATGCCAAAGAATTGTGGTTTCCCTTGATTACTTGTCTCACTGATTTTTACTTGGCTTAATATGTTTACCATTGGTTAACCCGTTAACGACGGATGACAAGATAACACGTCTAGTGGTTTTTGGGCTACACGACGGGGACGCGTTACTTTGTCCAGCCCGGGGCGCGGGAGGAGCTCGCGGCCAGTGCGGCCGAGAATCCCGACGCGTTAGGCTTATGCGTTCAAGAGTCCCGGAATTTTGGTCTATTTAAGCCGGATTGGCCCCGTCGGGAACGGGTTAATGGTTCATTAACCCTATGACGACGGTGCGTCACAGCCATGTGACACAGCTAAATTCCCGATCCCGCGGTGTCATGCCACTGTGACGTTTCCAATGCAATATTACAATGGCCTGGCGTAGGGGTTTTCGCGTAGTGCGTGCCCTGTCGGGAAAGGGTTAATATTTCTTTTATATATGTATGTGTGTGTGTGTGTGTGTGTGTGTGTGTGTGTGTTTCAGTGTGTGTGTGTGTGTCAGTGTGTGCCAGTATATATGTGTGTGTGTGTGTCAGTGTGGGTGTTTAGGGGGGTTTCAAAGGAGCATACCAAAAAGCTGTTGTGTAATATGACATTTACCTCTAGATATACTCTTGATTAATAATATTGATTATATTTTCTTGTTTTTTCTATTTGTTTTTGTTGTTACATGCTGCCTAGTTTCTAGTGTCAATGATAATCATGACAATAATTCAACATTAGCTTGAATTTAGTGTCATAACATTGACACTGATCTCTCCTTTGTTGTTGTTGACCCTTTGGAATTGAATGGCAGGAGGGTTTCTATATAAAGAATGGTTGTAGAAGACCACATGCAGCAATTATTACCTTGTTTGGGTCTGTGCATCTGATTCTGTGGGAGTAAAAGAATTAAGTACTAAAATAACCTTCATAATACACCACATACAGATGACTTTGTATTTTCAAATGACAAATGAAAACAAGTTTCATAGAATATAGATGCTAACATAATATATACTTGTAAGAAATCGATGCAGTGATGATTATGAGGTCAGAAGGCACAAAACATTAACATAATATATACTTGTAAGAAATCGACGCAGTGATGATTATGAGGTTAGAAGGCACAAAACATTAGTAGAGAATATGTAAAGTAAAAAATTAATGATGAATTAGAGTAGAATACCTACTGTACAGAATGAAGAAAGTGACATTGGTGTTGTTTTTTTGTAGGCCAATGTGGAGTTTGAGGAGTGGCTACAAACTGTTGATCGGCGTACCCTAACGTGCCCTTACTGTTTGAGGTCCACCTTCAGGAAGCATCACGATCTCAAGCGTCATCTCAGAACTCATACAGGAGAAAGGCCTTATCAGTGTCCATTATGCCCTCATCGTGCAGTTAGAAAAGCACATTTACAAAACCACATGAGAACTAAACATGGGTCTCTAGGACATGATCTTTGAAAAACTATGCCAAGAAATAGAAAATTTCAACAGTGAGCTGTCTTAGACAGTGTGTTTAAGATGAAGTGATATGCAGGAAAAAGTTTGAGCTTTAATTCAAATAGCAGGATCAATAAGGAAGCTACTCTTATGAAGTAGATTTTTGTTTATTCAGATGCTTTGGCCAACACAAAGGTAACAGTGGCTTGTTCTCTTCTAGGCAACGGAGCCGCTGGTCTGTCCATACTGCCATAGATCCACCTTCAAGCAGAAGAGTGACCTTAAGCGTCATATTCGAAGACATACAGGAGAAAAGCCATACCAATGCCCCTTGTGCAACTACACTGCTGTAAGGAGCGACTACGTACAGGATCACATGATGCGGCGCCATGGGCAATCATCCAAAGGACGTAAACGAATTAGCAACCAAGAATGGACGATTGGATAACTATGTGCAATGGGTATTAGGTTTTCTAGTATTCAGTTTTCTTGAGAGAGAAAAAAAAATGTTTAAAGGGAATATTCTTTTATGTGATATATGGAGGAATGTGATATACCAAAAAGTTCTTGCATCTCTGATAGTCAGATGATATTGTCTTAGTTATGGCTATTGCAAAGTATTTTGTATGAAAGAGTACTGGAGTTAAGGGGGGATAATTTGACATTAGTGTTAATAGTTTTGTTGTATATTTGTGTGTGTATGTGCGTGTGTGTGTGTGTGTGTGTGTGTGTGTGTGTGTGTGTGTTTATATGTATGTGTTTGTGTTCTTGTCTATGAAAGAATTCTATTTCTTCATCATTAGCACCAGCTAGTTCATTTGTTGTTATTAGACAAAACTTATGTGTTTATCTCAGGAGTAATGAACACACAATAGAAGAACTTTTGAGATTTGATTTAGATTCTCACAAATAAGGTATTTTTTACAGATAAAAATGTGTGCATTATAATTTCTATAGATATAAGCTTCTTCACTTGATAAATGTGCAATTATATATTCATGCACACCCTCCTATACTCATTAATAATGGTAAAAAAAAAGTTGCTGATGAAATGTAAGAGTGCTAAAAGTATAGGAAAAACATTATATACATCAATTCAGCTGATTTTATGACTTGCATTAAAAGACGTGGAAGGTTTTGTTGATCTTCCCATCACCCGGTGCTGGTGACTGAGCTAACTATGTGGTGGGGGTCACTCAGATTGAGATACCAATTGATATATTAAGATATAAAGAAAAAATATGTTGCTTGTCTAATTCAAAAAAAATATTGAATGATGTGTGTTGCAGTTGTCGGGTTGATTCATGTGCATGTCAGTATTTATGGTCTTCATCTTATATTTACATGGAATGTTTTACTTTTTTTTTTCTTTTTTTAAGCATTATAGCAAGTTGAGTTGTGCTTATTTGAACTGTCTTATTGTATTTTCTGAAATAGATTAATAAAAGAGGAGGATTGATTACTGGACCATGATTATCCTATGTTATGAAGTTATACTCAGTTTTCAAATGTAATATATTAAATATTAAATATTTGAGGTTATCAGTTGCAGTCCCAACAGATACTTAAAAAATATGAGAGAGAGAGAGAGAGAGTGAGAGAGAGAGAGAGAGAGAGAGAGAGAGAGAGAGAGATGGATGGATGGATGGATGGATGGATGGATGGATGGATGGATGGATGGATGGATGGATGGATGGATGGATGGATGGATGGATGGATGGATGGATAGATGGATTGATTGAGGGTGCATGTGTGCTAGTTGGTCTGGCCAAAGAGTGCAAGAGTGAATGGTTCTGTGGAAATCATTGCAGGCTAAAAATTGTGTGAAGAAATTGTCAGTTTAGCAATGAAGTCTACCATGAACATCTGTACAACAGGACCTCCTGTAACAGAAAGGCCATTGTGGAAAGAGGAGTTGTTTCTTGAGTCTCTGAAATATTGATGAGGTATTGCCATATGTGTTTGCTTATACACTATGGATTTTTGTCGTGTGTATCTAAAATATATTTTTAGGGGGGGATTTTCAGTGTTAAGACTACATTGCAACTGAAATAAAAGAAATATTTAATAGAAATTGAAAATGCAATTGTGCGAAGTTAAGTGTTGAGAGCCGAGGACAAGCTAACAGCAGACACTGATAGACTCTGACTTGCTTGTTCTCTTCTAGGCTTCTGATGCTGTGGCGCTGACGTGTCCGTACTGCTACAGATCTACATTCAAGCAGACAAGTGACTTAAGGCGACACATCCGCATTCACACCGGAGAGAAGCCCTTCAGGTGCCAACACTGCCCATACAGTGCGGTCCGAAGAGAACACCTTAATGATCATCTATGGAGAAGGCATAAGATTGTGGCAAAGAAGAGAACTCAGGCTGATCTCCATATTACACTCTGACATTCTTTACCAGTTGTTTTTGCTCATATTGAAAACTTAGAAAAAAATACAACTTTGATTCCACAGGAAGTTTATGTGAAATGGCTTTTTCAGAATGTTTTTATGACTATAGAAAATTAATTTATCATATTTAACAATGCTTCTCTTTATGACTTTAAAGCATCACCCATTATGAGCAACATCCTTTTAATTGTGTTGCCCCAAACATGGGTCAGGTCGTTGGAATTCTATCAGGCAAGAAATTAGTGTCTTGTAAAGATACATCATACAAATGTTGAATATGTAAATAGCCCATCAGCAGGGCTTAGAAGATAATGATATTGAAGATCCTGGAGACCATGGTAGTTTTGCATTGTGATTGTTTTAATAGCAAAATAAATTATTGCAATATCCTAATATTTGTGAAAATCACTTGAGTCTATGTATTAAAATCCTGTATGATTCTTTGAATAAAGTATCATAATCTATAACCATTTCATCTGAATTCCCTTAATATGAGTACAAATATGAACAAATAATTTATTTATATTAAAGATGTATTTATTTCATACATTATTCTTTTTTAGGGTTTTCATTAATATATTGTTTGACAACTTTGTTTATGCAGATTTTGTGTGTGTAGATGAAAGAGATCTTGACATCTATAGTACACCTGTTATTCAGAGTTCACAATGTAAACATGCTAATGTTTACTGTTGGTATATATTTTTTATGTTGTCTTTTTCTTGTGACAAAAATAAAATTGTATGTATATGAACAGTTAAGCTAAAGTGTAGATACATATATTTGCATGTACAAATACAAACATTAACTGCATCCCATGATCAATGAGAAGTGGAGACCAAACTTAGAAAGGATATTTAGAAGAGAAAGTCCAGTGAAAACATAAAAGCACAAACACAAAACACTTGTTCTGTACACAGCATTGATATGTCAACATAAACTTAATAGATGCTTTTTGTATATATGTATCAGCAGTACTCTTTGCTATGTAATATATGCATTGCTTCTAAACCAAATTATTTTGATGTCAACGAATAAAGGTTTCAAGGTTTCAAGTGTTAATGTATATGCTAGCAAGGGAAGTATAGTATGTGTATGAAGGGGAAAACTGATATATAAAAAATATAAATAAAGCTTTGAAGATGGTAAGCGGTTTTGAAAGGAATGAAAATAGCACATAGAACATGACTAAAGGAAAGTCATAAGTGAGAAAAAGTGAAAATGATATAGATATGAAAGACATGTTTTGATGAAAGTGAAATGACCTGAAAATGGAAATGAGTAAGTACAGGATTGAAGAATGCTTTAGTAGCTCCAAAATACCTTCTACTGATATTGCAACTAGCAATACTAAAGATTTCTTAGCCCACTTAAGAGGTTTTTGGTCAACCATTTGATGTTTTGTTACAGACTTACTGTGATCCTGCCCGGCCTATTCTCAAGTGTCCTCACTGCCCCAACTCTACATTCAGCAGCAATAGAAACTACCGGCGTCATCTTCAACTCCACACTGGGGAACGTCCTTACCAGTGTCCTCATTGT
>BOPN01000113.1:497411-507411 GCA_017312705.2 Penaeus japonicus
GCGTGCGTGCGTGCGTGCGTGCGTGCGTGCGTGCGTGCGTGCGTGCGTGCGTGTGTGTGTGTGTGTGTGTGTGTGTGTGTGTGTGTGTGTGTGTGTGTGTGTGTGTGTGTGTGTGTGTGTGTGTGTGTGTGTGTGTGTGTGTGCATGCGTGCATGTGCGTGCATGTATGTGTGTACATGCATGTATTCCATATGGGAGGGGAGTGTCTATGTGTTAGCCTGAAAAGTTTTATTATTGTAAATGAAACCTTCAGTAGACGGACCCTGTGAAAATGCTTAAGCATATGGGAAAAATACTTTTCATTGACTTGATAAATGAATAGGATGTAATTTTAGTTATTAATAAATTCATTTGAAATGCATATTTTGTTTAAGAACTCTCAGTCTTTGAAAATGTACATAATGTGTACAGTAATGGGCATATGGTACATATAGAAAAGTATACATACACCTGAGTAAATTGATTAATTTCTTATTTTACAAAAGTAACAGTGTGTGCTTGAGAGAAGAATAAACCTAAGAATATACTAAAGAAACATCAACTTATATTATATGTTCTTTTAACTAAAGTGACCTGGTAGGATATCTAGTGATGGAAACAATAGACAATGACAATTTTGTACTGAATGCAAAGGTATGTGAAGAAGTTCCTCTCTCCATATTAGAAGAAATGTTTTCATATGCATATTCGTCTCATTTTAATGAGGATACATGAATGACACTGATGTTGTCTGTCCTTGTAGGCTGTGGTCAGGAGTGTACCTGTGGAGGACATCAAAGGATCAAGCAGCACTCAAGCACCTCAGTGGACCTCAATAATACCACAAGCCGACCAGGCCATGGAGTTCAAACTCTTCTCCTGCGTGTATTGTCCATATCGTGCTACCCAGAAGGGAAACCTGCAAAGACATATGCGAAGTCATACAGGAGAGAAACCTTACTCCTGTCATTTGTGCTCTTATTCAGCAACTCAGAAATTGCATTTGGATAATCATATTCGTACTCATACTGGAGAGAAACCATTTTCATGCCCAGAGTGTAATTTTTCTACAAATCAGGAATCAAATCTGAGGAGACACATTATTTGTACACATTCCAAGGATACACCATACACCTGCAAATATTGTTCTTATCAGAGCAAGAGTTGGGGATACCTCAGGAAACATACTTCTAGAGCCCATAAAAAGGAAAAAGATGAGATTAACTAATTAATGATAATATTTTAAAAAAGTCAACTAGGCGCACATGTTTAGAGAACACGTGTAACAAAAGCTTAAGAAAAGCTTTTTTTACCTGTAATCACTTTGTTGACCTAAAGTTGAGTATCGGTTTTCTCTCCATAGGTGGCGTGGGCCAGTGTCCAAGGGGACGGCGACCAACTGATGGGGAACAACAAGAAAGATCACCACCAGCTGGGTATTCACTCATATGGTGATCCTTTAGGGACCTTAGATTTTGGGGCCCAACTAGAGGCATCTTCTTTACGGGAGCAAATGGGTACTCATACAGCCATGGAGCAAGCTATAACAATGCCGGGGAGAGAAAAGGAATTTCACTGTCAAGATTGTTATAAGAGCTTCCCAACAAAATGGAAATTTGAGCGTCACAGGCGTATTCATACGGGAGAAAAACCCTTTCCATGTGAACTATGTCCATACAGAGCATCTCAGAAGCCTGTTTTACAAGCCCACATGCGTACACACACTGGCGAAAAGTATTCTTGTCCGATTTGTGCATTCCGTTGCTCACAGAGGGTTACTATGCAGAGACATATGGTCACACATAACAATGAATACCAATGATATTCCAAATGAGATTTGTTGTTGACTGCTTTATGATAAGGAAAAATAGTCCGGTGATGAAAATCCAGAGTTAGAATATAATTACATCATTGAGTATAATACAGGGTAAAATTTAGTTTATCAAATGACAATTAGTTTTTATCCTGGTTTAACAAAATGAGAATTTTGAAAAAGAAACTTTGATGTGGAATAGAGTTACCAATGGCATTTCACCCTTCCAAAGACATTTGAAATAGTTGTTCCTCTTTTATGTTTTTTATCATAGGTGTCAACCTAGAGTAAAAAGAATCTTAGTTGCAGATGATAAAACATGATGAAAATCACA
This sequence comes from Penaeus japonicus, assembly GCA_017312705.2. Classification (NCBI taxonomy): domain Eukaryota; kingdom Metazoa; phylum Arthropoda; class Malacostraca; order Decapoda; family Penaeidae; genus Penaeus; species Penaeus japonicus. The sequence goes on from BOPN01000113.1 coordinate 499,538, forward strand.
CTTGATAATAAGAATGATATGAATCAAGTGTTCATTACTGTTCTGAACAAAATTGTTCATAGAGAACTTAGTAATGATAAAGCTTCATTGGGTCCAGTAGAGTTCCCTGTCAGAGACATTTACTGTGTAGATGTATTAGAGAAACAGCATATTCACTGCTCTCCACTGTGGGCTGGAAACTGTTCGCTTTTTGGTAGCTTTGATTGCATTCTGGACAATAAGCCAAAGTTATATAAATATATCTGAGGACAGTCCATTTCATAACCTAAGAACTCATAGCATCTTGTGGGAGATACATTTTGCATTGCATATAAATGTTCATTAATACTTGCAAATGCACATGATGAGGCAGACTTACACACACACACACACACACACACACACACACACACACACACACACACACACACACACACACACACACACACACACACACACACACACACACACACACACACACACACACACACTCTCTCTCTCTCTCACTCACTCACTCAATAATTCACTCACTCACTCAGATATTTAATTACTCAATCATATCACTCATTTTCATTTCACTGTCCTACTTTAATATTGTTCATAATTATACTAAATACTTATAATTGTCTCTGTGTCAAATATGTCTGCACTGATAGGTGCATACTGGAGATAACATAGTAGTGTATGTCTGAAGTTTATTTCCTTGCTAAGTGGAATTAGCCATATTACGTGAATATTATACAAAGGCAAAGCAACTGAATTGTAATTCAGATATTTATGTGGATAACCTGTATAAGAATTTCATCATTAGAATCAAATAAATTTGAGTGTATGAAAATTAAACAGAATTTTCTTACCTAAAGTCATGTGAAGCATTGTAAAATGTTGAAAAAATTTATAATGCAAAGATTCGTATTAGTTGACATCATAGAATTAAACTCATATCAGACCAAATGTAGGTTGTTCAGCTATTCAGTTATTAATTAATATCATGTATGCAGAGAGATATCTATTCCCTGTTCATCACAAAAAAGGTAAACTGATAGTTTCCTCCATTTTACTTTTAAGGAAAGTATATTGAATTCTATATTTACTATTTATAGAACTAAGACAAGATTGCTAGTACTAAGACTTTATTTGATATCCTGCTCACAATAAGGACATACTGACGCCATACCATTTTCCAGGCGAAGGGCAGTGGTGACAAGGATGTGAGTGGCACTGGGAGACGTCTCCATCACAGCTACAGACTTCCAACCCACTTACATTTCTTGGAAGGCACTTCTGCCCAAACGACGGTAGGGCAGCCCAATACCATGGAGAGAATACTCAAGACAGAAGAGGAGAGTGGACACCCAGATGCCCATCCTGCTATGCGATCCCTAGCTCCACTAAACCTTCAGATGTACTCCGTATCCCGGCCAGGCCCTGGTCATGCTTGCTTCCTTTGTGGCAAAACTTTTGGACTGAAGCACAATCTTTATCGACATCTAAGAACCCACACTGGCGAAAGGCCTCACCAGTGTCCTCACTGTGAATATAGAGGATCTCGCCGTTCTCATGTGTTGACCCACATTAACAGAGTTCATCAACGGCAAGACCAGACTGAAAAACCAAATTCATCTTCAGATTCTACAAGTGTTTCTCTCCCAACCTCTAGACCAATATAAACCACCTAGAGCCAATTTTGTACTTTTTATTTTTCATTTATAATGTTAAGATTGTTTATAAGTTAAAGTTTTAAGGGAATGATAGTAAGGATTCAAAAGTATTCTTGTATCTAATTTTCTTTGGAAAATTTGCAGATAGTTAACATAAATGATAAAGATCACTGGTCAACTGAAAGAAAAACAGGTTGTGATTTGATATTGTATTCACTTACAGCAGATTTTTCAAAACATTGTTAGATTCATTATTAATCAAAGAATGGAAGAATTTTAGTGCAGTTATATTTATTTTCACATTTTGTATGATTTTTTTGTGATGGTAAAGTCATTACAGTATTAGACTGTAAAACACAGACCCAGATAGTAGGAACCACTATAAAAGTATATGGTCCATCACAAACCATTAGAATAGATTTCATTCCTTCCTAGTATAGTCTGTGATGCACTAAAGATCCTCCCAGTGACATTTTAATCTCATTGAAAGCTTTCCTTACATAATTTATAAATAGGACATAATGAGATGATGATTGTAAGTTCCTCTTAAATTACCTGCACTTAAAATGCCATTTATGCCATTTAATTCTAAAAGTAAATTATTTTTTTCTATGTACACATTGCAGCTCTTTCTCAGAGCAAGATAATTCATAAACTCGACAAGTGTCATCTACTCCATAGTGTATTAGCTATTCAGATGATAACTGGAGTGTAGATTTGTTCTCCATTTTGCATCTTTATTTTACACATTTCACATCAGTGCTTTAGGAAATCAGCATAGGTTGTATATCTCTATTTAGCATTCACAGGTCCAGCTTGTTCTATATTCTTACTATTGTTGTGAAAATATTGTTATTTAAAAACACTATTGAATTTTGGCATTTTGGCCTATAACATGGTAACTTTTTAGGTGTATACAATTCTATATTTAATTGTATTTATTAGTGTTGAAAAAGATGAGAGGTTATTATGAACTGTAAATATGATCAGATTGTATTGATAATCTGAGAGAAAATTATGTCTGTATTCAATAAGATTCTGCTTTTGAAAGTTTAACTGCCAATAAGTTTTGTTGTGGTATACCTCTTTGATATTTTTAAGGATTCTGAAAGTATTAAAATAATTGTAAGAATCAAACAGATTTGAAGGCATTGTATCATTGGTTGAATGTTCATTAGTATGTTTCAGTGTTTACATTTACTTTTTTTTAAGGTGCAAGTACCTCTGATGTTCACAATAAATGTTAATAATTTCCAAAGCTTTGTTTCATTATCCTGCATCAGAAGCCTGCATACAATATAGATTTGTTTATGTATAAAGTACTAATCATCAAAATTGACACCAATATATATATAGTAATAGGGCACTCTACATCATGAGTGGAATAGTGACTCTTGAATTCCTAAAAACTAACTGCTGACAAATAATAATAATGGGTGAGGCACAGCTCTTTGGTGCCCTCTTATGCTGAAGCCCCTGCTAATCTGTTTCACTGAATACTTGTAGTCTGTATATATTTGCCAATTAAACTCTACCACTTCTTGTCCCCCCTCCTGGATATATGTTTTTATTTTTAGAATCAAGATAGAACAGATGTATTACACAAGTTGAAATGTGATTAAAAGTGTGATATTGTACTCTGATATCTTGCCAATGCCTCAATAACATGTAGACTAGCTGGCCACGCTGTTTGGATGAATGAATCGATTTCAGAATACAAGTAAAATGATTCTACAGTGTAACTTCTGAACATACATGGAAGGCTGAATTTAATTAAGTTTTGCCTGATGCTTCACTTTAACCTGATTCATGATCAACCGTGCTGTGCCATGTGGCCAATGGATTGTGGATTGCTCAAAGGTCAGGAAGCATTTGTTGAGAATTTGGTTGTGATCCAGATCTGGGTTATGGCATTAGGATAATTTTAAAGTATTATCATCAGTGTGATCTTTCATAGAAAATGAGCTAATAGGGAAATTTATTATTTTAAGATATTGTAATACACTGTAGTATTTTATACTGTAGTTTTGGCAGAGGTCTGCATTCTTTGAATACTTTCTGGCCTACACTATGATCACAAAAATAAAACAATAATCAAGTATAAAGTAAAACTTGGAATATAGTTATTTTATTTTTGGCCATAGATAACACCCTACTTGGAATACAAAATTCTAATTGAATTGCAATTTCATTCTGATGTATTTTGATTCTTTTAGGCCCTTCTGAAACCATATCACATACAGAGAGAGAGAGAGAGAGAGAGAGAGAGAGAGAGAGAGAGAGAGAGAGAGAGAGAGAGAGAGAGAGAGAGAGAGAGAGAGAGAGAGAGAGAGACGGGGAGGGGGAGGGGGAGGGGGAGGGGGACAAGTTTTTGAATAAGAGATAAATTATTGCGAGTGAGGTGCATGGGTGGGGCAGAGCGAGTTCAGAGCTTGAGGAGACAGATTACACAATGATGATCACAAAGGAAAACTTCTATGATCTCGACTCAATATTCGCGTTTTTCCCCTAAACCAATTACAAATAAAATGTAACCTACAATGAATTTGATTCATGTGAAAGGAAGGCCGTGAAGAACATAAGTACTTGAATTTTTTTAAATGTCCTACTTTTTTCGAAAAAAAAAAAATTCTGTGTAAAAAACCGCAGCCAGATGCAAAACAAAATCATTTTGTCTGCCACTATTATCCGGATTTAAGCTTTTGATATAATTCATCAAATTTTCAACACCTATATCGTCAGTTGGGAAACCATTGTGTGTCAGGTAAAATCAAAATAATTAGGTGAAAACATAACATCTCATCTTATCACTTGCATTTATAAATGAAGAAAACCTGCCATATATATGGATAAAATGAGAATATTTCTACATTCTGCGCTCCACCAATTAATATATCCAATTATTTATATATTGTATATACTTTTACTTGTACATCAAAGAAAACAGTGATCGCTAAGTTGATGTATCTTTCGCTCTCCCTCAGGTGGGCTCGCCGTTCCGCTTCACCTGTCACCATTGCTCCAAGAACTTCTATCACAAGAATGACTTCCGAAAACATGTGAGGGTACACACGGGAGAGAAGCCTTATGCCTGTCCATACTGCCCATATCGAGCAGCCGTCAGAGCAAGGCTTCGAAGTCACATGAGAAGCCGACATGGTTCTGACTTGTAACTTGCAGCATAGCATTACTTGGTGTAATGGACACATTTAGGTGATTTTAGTGTCGCAGTGCCAGATGGTTTACTCTACACGCAGTTAAGGTACAGGAAACCGTTAAGACTGAGAGGTGTTTACAATCCCACGAAATACATGTGGCATAAAGCACCTCTGATGTCTATATGAAACCACTTCTGTAATTCTGCACACCATTAAGTAATTAAAAACAAGTCTCGATTTTATTAGTAATTCACATTAAATCTTAGTATGAATATAAAAATTATCTTGTAGAAATTACATACGTGAAATTGGAAGATCTGGAATGGGACCAAATACATGCATTATTTAAAGGAGAGATGTGTGAAGTGATAAATGCAGTTGTTTCATGTTCCCAGCACAAATGGCGCCCACATCATTTACTCAGTATTTTACCAAACTATTATTTCATCAATAATTTTCCGAACTGGATCATTATAAAAATTCAACACATCTGATATTTTCTGGATATTACAGAAATATAAACACTATGCTGTAGCTGTTTTGTTTTAGTGAGTAGCCTACAATAGCCTTTGTAATTCTTCAATTAAATAAATGTGCAATACCCCGACAATGTAGTTTTATTTATATCTCTAAGATCTTGTTCAACCTCCGCCTGTTATATTGTGCTTCATATAGCGTAGCAAATATCAATCAAGTCACAGGCCAGCTGCAACTTTTTATCTTGACGTATTTTATCATATACGCTGAAGGGTGATTGATTCGTCATCTGGGGGATTGGTTTAAAACACTATATCTTTTTGATAATATCTCATGACATGCCTCATATTAGCTTTGGTAAGTATCAAAAGCACCATCACGAAATATTTAAGAACTACTTAAACACTTGGTAGCTTTGAGAATGTTTCCGTACTGTATTTGACATCTTACAATGGAAGTATAACTTAGTTTCTTTTCCTCTCTGAATTAGAGGTACGTCGTTCAGGCATCATCATTATAACTGGTCCTGAATTTGTTACTTGTGCGATATGTCCGAAATTATGGGACCTGATTGCATAAGCAATTATATAACCTCTTATATTAAGGTAAGATATATATATCCACAATCGTTGAGAACTATCTTCCAGTTAACAAAGGGCAGAAACTGGAAAATAGTAAGAATATATGGCTCTAGAGGAAGGGTCTGAAACACTGAAGGAACTTGTAAGGGAATAAAAGTAGATGAAAATAAATGGAAATGAGTGAGAGAGAGAGAGAGAGAGAGAGAGAGAGAGAGAGAGAGAGAGAGAGAGAGAGAGAGAGAGAGAGAGAGAGAGAGAGAGAGAGAGAGAGAGGGGTGTGACCGGAGAAAAGTGATGATACTGGGTACAAAAGGTAGAGACATAGCAACTATACCGTTTTTGTCATTAGCGCATTCATTCTAATTGGCACATAGGTAAACCTTAAGAAAAGAATTGGGGGTCAAAATTTTAAACAATTTTGTTGAATAAGGAATAATTCCAGGTTTATTGGATATCCACGAGATTCTGCAGAGCAATTATTACTGCAATAAATACTAGCCAACAGATACATCTACTGAATGGTGAATATGAGATAAGAACTACCAACTCATGTTCCATAACATGTACCTCAGCGTACATCCCATTTAATTTTAATCCTCCTCATTTCTGTTCTGTCTGCATATTAAATTTCATGCTGGGATTTAAATAAAACTTGTTCATAAACCATAAGGTACGCCTCATGTAACTCATGCCGTTTATCTCTCTTCAGCTCGTACACTCGATGGCTCGTGCGTCTGCGGCCGTGCGTCATCGTGGTCACGTGTGCGCCATCTGCAACAAAGCCTTCGAGACGCGGTACAAGCTGGAGCGTCACCAACGGACTCACACAGGAGAGAAGCCCTATGCTTGTCCCTACTGCCCCCACCGATGTAATCAGCGAGACAACCTTAAAGCTCACATTGCTAGTAGACACAAAGAATTCTACGATCCAGTTAGCTTTGAATTTAAATGACTGGGTGTCAGTTCAAAGCGGCGGGGAGGTTGGTGTTAGGTGATATCTCAATCAATAAGTTATTTGATAGCCTGATGGTCCATAATTAAGTGTGTATTACGTATGTTATGTTTTACTGTTTATGGCGCCCGTTATTTTGATGGTTCAGTGGTTCCCAGTAACGACCAAGATTGAATGTTTTGATAATTACAATATATAATTATGAAATTTCATTTTCTTGACGCTTCATCATGTAAACAATTTTAATGTAGCTAAATGTCGAATGTTCTGTATAAATTTCAGAAATATGGCAATCTGATATGTGGTAAATTCAAATTACGAATACACCCCAAAATGGCATGTTAAAAGGCGAAAAGTTATCTTAACATTTCATGTATATTTTTTACAGCTTTTAAGCCATTTACTATCCTTTGTATATTATTCTGTTATGGTTTGTTGGCTGTGTTTTACTCTGTAATAAAAAGTTTTTATATAGAGAGGTTTTCTTTCCCATATGTTTGCGAGTAATGAGGAATAATTGTTAAACAAGAGATACAGATATGGGGGTTTACTATAGGATAATTCTAACAAAACGACGGAGAAGGACATATAAGAATCCAGAATCCCCTTACCACATGGACATTGGACAATCTTTGAATGCAGTGCTCGTTGCAGTGGCGAGGTAGTAGTGTGAGTGCGTGACAGTCCTCGTGTGCCCCGGGAATGTGATGAAGATAGGCTGTACAGGCTGAGTAATGGTGTGATAGATGGTGTAGCAATGAGTGGTGCTGGAGAAGCAGGTATCATATGTGGATGCCGTAAATACATCCGTAAAAAGGGTAGAGGTAGAAGTGGCATGGAAGACAGTGGTCGTTTCGGTAACATCTCTTGTCACGACCGTTTCATGTAGTTTCGTGACGTCGATGGTTGTAGTTGATTCGACCACTTCCTCGACGTCTACGATAACCACGTCTGCCTCATAACCATCATGTGCTGCGGTTCCAAGGCGATGCACGTGGATTTTACCTGTGAGAAGTCAACTTTAAATTATGAGATAATGCAACTTTATCACTAATGATATATCAGT
>BOPN01000113.1:527411-544120 GCA_017312705.2 Penaeus japonicus
TCTAATACTACTGCATTTTCACATCAAAGAGTGAGGAAAAAAAAGAAAAAAAGACAACCACTTTTACTAAATGAGGATAAAATGAAGCAAAGGGTGAATGAGCACATGCTGTCAAATGGTTAAATTTAATACAATGAATACTATTCTCATTTACTTTCTTTGTATCAAGTACTCTAAACTGCAAAGTTTGGCCAGTAAGATTAGCACTTTGAAAGTACCAGTAGTGTTATTGATATGGTGTATTTTGCTTTTCATGATATATGCATTAAGTATCTTTTGTAGAAAACTGTTCTTACAATAAAAAATATATATAAAATCCCTTACAAAAAGGTTTATAAAGAGTCACTGTTAATTTCTCTTTTTTTTTTTATTTCATTACAGCAGCAAGAAGACATAGATCCTGCATGCATTACTGTAGGTCACTAACAAATATTCAAAAAAATATGTGTAAGTACTGGGAACATAAATCAAAACTACTCTGGAATTAAAAATCACAAATGTAAAAACTATAAATATTTAACCAAACATTTTCTGTTCAATATAAGAAGGAATATAGGCAATAGAAATACAATATACTTTATTACACAAATGCTAACTCATAAAATGTATAATCAATATTCTGCTGAAGCCATATATACTTTATGAACTTCAAATAATACTTATTTTATAGCAGTTTCAGTAACAATATCTATTAGATTTTCAAATAAATGCTATAAGACCTAGTTTCCCATTACTCTGCCTTGCAGAACTGAAATAATTCTATGATTAAATAATATCCGATATCACTGCATTTTACCGCGCAGAAGAAGCAAAATCATTGAAACACCAATGTAAAAAATAAGTACAATGCTTGCTATAGAATCTCAAACTGATTTTTGCTATTTCATGTCAGTCTCTTATCATGACTATTTTCATTATCATTACATTCAAAATATATAAACCTTGACTAAATGCCCTAAATGGTCCTTTACGCCATTTAGTATAAATTGAAATACCATTCTCTTTCAAATTAATTGCAAAACACAATTACAGTTCATTTTCTAGAAGGATGCTAAGCACATACATTACACCATGACACAAACTTGGAAGAATCAGTATTGGAAAACTTCATCTAATATGAATGGAGTGACAGCCTTGGATTTTATATTTTATGTAGAGATATGTTTATAGAATTCTATTTCTAGGAGCTCAACGATGTAGTTTGTATTTGTAGTAGGCATGCCACCAAAAAAAGAGGAAAAAAGGTCAGTAGTCAGTAGCACTGAACAAACATGAGAATGAATATTAGTAAAACTCAAATGTGATGCTCAGTGCATATTACTAAATAATGAACATATCATAGTCACATGTTTGCTCATGATTAGGTTACAGAATCATAAGATTTGTCATACCAGAAAACACTTAAATAAATAATGAAATTACTTAACCTTCCAGTCAGGTCATTTTGTGCCTTATAAATATCACATGTTTCACTCAACACTGATTTATTCCAACACGGTAATTCACAGGCACAATTATATTTGATATGAAAACACTTTTAGTAATAGTATAAATCAAAGTCTATAGATTCCAAAACATTAGAGAACACTATGATTTTTTTTATAGTTAATAAGATGTAGATTACAGTAAATTTCCTGAAAGAACAAACAACAAAAAACGTGATCAATTGGCAGAGTGACAACACTTATGACAATGCAATGTCCAGTGGAATAATCAGTTTATCCAGAGAGAATAAACTTGCCGATACTTCCAGTAACAAGTGGATAACAGGATCTGAATTTCCTGTACACATGGAATCCCTTGACTTCAATACCAGTCACATGATCCCTATCACTATAATCATACAGTCATCTGAATTTTTATTACTAAATGTAACTATGAAAATATATCTATGACAAGCACTTCACGCTCTTACAAACATTTTATATAAAGATCATTTTTACATGTATTACTTTATAGAATATTATAATACTTTTACAACTCTGATGTAGAACTAGTAGTACATTCAAGATATCCTGCTATGCATACACTAACCTCCTTTACTATTTCTTGAATGGTTTCCCCAATTATCATGGGGTATATACCATCTAATACTGAAAAAAATGTTCAATATATGATGCGTAGAAAATCATTTACTATAATACAAATTATTTAAATTACTTATAAATCACTGTCATTGCAAAACAGCAACAATTGAAGTATTTTGGTTTAGAATAAAGAATTTATTTAATACCTCTTGTGATATGCCATTAGCAGATGCAACTACTGGTTCAAATGTTCTCTCTATAGTACCAGATTTCTAAATGCTAGATCAAAGTCGACTGATCTCCATATACTATCATTTTATCCTACTCCTTTTTAGATTTTAATAAAATTTATAACGACACAACCTTGTATAAAGAAAGAAAAAAAAAAAAAACACCTATACATCACAGGCAGATCCAGGCATCTTTTAATAGATTGGGCAAAATTCGTTTGAAGGTAATCTTGTCCACAATACATCATTCATTTAATTTTATTGACCATTCCATTCGTGAAGTTTATTACCTGATTATAAATATATAAATACATTTCCATTTGAAAATATTACAATGTAAAGAAGACAAACTTCCTAGAGAATATAGTTGCTTCATACTCAATTGGTGCATTTCTAAAAAACTGAATCTGCCACTGCTGATTAATAATCTAATTCTATTTACTAAGACACTGACATATTCAGCAGTACTTAATAAATAGTGATTCTTTGCAAGGTATAGCACCTGCAACGATTTCTCATATTTCTCTAAATATATTTTGTTGTTATCCTTTCCTGACAGAATCCTGATCACCATCTCCATTCTCATCAACGTTTTTAAATTGAACACATTCCTATCGTCTGTATAAACAATCATACTATCTAAATGGAAATATTTGTGTTCCCTCCTTCTCCAGTCCAGAGATTATAAATACTATCACTGTCTATGTATTTAAAGAACCCATCTCTACTGCCAGTAATATAAGATTCAAGTTCCATTTGAAGCTTTGCTCTATGGTATAGCTCTATGATTACACTAACTACATATACATACAGATATGCTTAATCAAGGATATAATAATGGAACTGATTATCCTGTCAGCTTCTTCCTAAAATTAATTCACTAAAGAAATACACAAGCATGTCTTTCATTCTTGTTTTAAGAACCCTGGTAAGGAATCCTAGCTGACAACTAATACGCTCAAGTGAATACTATAAAGAAGACTGGAACTGAGTAACTGTGGTCACAGGACCATTAGCATGACCATTTGCTTCGATCTTTTTTGTAGCCTTGCTTCCTTTGATAAGCCTGCTTGCATCTAATGTCAGCTCTGTGTTTCCCCCTGACTGGTCAACTTCAGGAGATAAGGGTGGCCAGGTCTTGTCTTGCTGTAGGTCTCTCTCGATTGCAAGGTATTTCTTTTTAGACTTATCTACATTATGCAGTTTATTCTTACATTTCCGGTAGCAGAGATAGTCAATGATAAAGTATTCAATGAAAATGGCCAGTGCAGAGTAGAAGACAGACAAAAGAATCATTTGCCATCTAAAGAATTCTGCCTGTGGGTTATCTGGAGGTGGTAGCACCAATTCAAAATGGTCAATGATGAATTGAGGGGGTTTAATTGTCAAAATAACACTGAAAGCTGTCATGATAATGATGGATCCAGTCAAGAGGAAATTATTATAGAAATGCTGACGGAAAGGTGGGCCCCGGGAAAAAACTAGTGCTAAGACAATGTATTGGAACTGTGACACAGAAAATACAGCATAGTTCTCATGGCCTGCATAAATTTCATCTGATGTTGTTGTATTAAATGGCTCAAACCAAGGCTGTTCTTGTACATAGAAAAAGCAGAATGTCTGAAAGCCAATTACTGTCACCAAGTGTACGAGAATAGACAGAATAGGTGCCACGGACAAAAGAGCTGCCGGAGGTGAGTATGGAGCTAAAGGTCCCTTGTATGAATCAGTGCGTCCGAAGAATATGGCAAAAACTGTAATAAGGAAGAGGTCAATCCAGAGAAACTGTAGATCTGTGAGATTACTGTCAATAGAGTAAAGAATCATGATTGACACAAACTGTGTGAGTGAATATGCTGCCATGTATTTGAATATTCCGAAACTGGTCACAAGAGCGCAACGACCTTCTCTGATGAGGATGGGTATGCATGATATATTTGGGTCCTGTGAAGTAAAAGGTGAAGCTACAGAGGCTTCAGCTTCTGATAGAGAGATGCCGGCATGGGCTGCTTTAAGGGCACCACAGTCATTAGCTCCATCACCACACATGCCTATGAATAGAAACATTATGATCAATAATACATCTTTTATAATGTAAAAAATATTCACTCACATGAATAAAGATATTGATTAAAATTTTGAGAAAATTAAGATAAGATCTAATTGTTGATAAATAACATACATACCAACATAGTATCCGATTGCTTGAAGTTCCTGGACAAGTTGCTGTTTCTGGTCTGGGTTCATCCTGGCAAACACAGCACCACGAACAACAAGTTTTTGCAATACATCAGGGAAGTGTGCATGGACAACAGCCCATGACTTGCCCTCAATGGCAAAGCAGTATTTATCTGTGATCTCTTCATCAAAGTTAATGTGGACACCTGCATTCATCTGAGTAGTCACCTGAGAGGTTGGAAAAAAAAAATTAGCAGGGAGGACTAATGTCTCTGGGCTAGGAGAACAAGCCAGAGGAATCAGGTTTGCTTTGATACTATATGATTTACATCATGATGCAATATTGAACTATTACACTGACTTACCACTGGGGATGCTGGGGTATTTGCAGTAGTAGTGTGGAAGGTCAGGCTTGCTGGAATTCCCTGATGTGGTGGATAGGCTTTGATACTGATAACTTGCTGTTTAGGATCCACTAAACCACATTCACGTCCCACACTGAGAGCTGTCAACATGTTATCACCTGAAACATAGTAAAAGGTATGGTACAGTACATGGACAAAATGTTTAAATGTTATATTAAGTACAATCTGAAAAATGTATATATATATCACTCACTTCATATGAAAGACAAAAATACTCGGATAAGAAAGAGGCTGATGTGAAAGTTGTACATGATACAATTTATCATGGATTCCAATTGAAAATGTTGGGATAATCTACAGCTTTTGTGTGAAGGAACAAAAAAGTACTAAATACTGGATGGTGCAAGTATTAAAAAGCACATTCCACCTCATCTCAAGTATCTTATCCTTAACATGATCTAACAAAGGTACTAACCTGTTACCATTATAGTCCTGATGTTTGCTTGATGCAACTGATTAATAACTGGTTTTGTTTCAATCTTCAGCCTGTTCTCCATTACCAGCAAACCCAAAAATACCAGGTCACATTCCACCTCATCTCGGTTGATACGCTGAGCTTTGAGATATGTGAGCTTGAGAGGCCGCCATGCCAGGGCAAGGACACGATATCCTTGATAGGTGTACTGGAGAAGTTCCTCTGAAAAGTTGCTGGGCACTGTCTCTTGCCGTGATAGGCTAGCTATCATCTGAAAGAAGTGAGATATTATATAAAACCAGGTAAACATAACCCTACAGTATCTTATTAAGTACACTTGTCTATATTACCTTACTTCATGCAATTGATAATTTTTCATTGTGCCCATGCCTAATATTTTGGTAACATGTCAAAATTTTAAAATTCATCAGGGGAATTGAAGCATACCTCAGGAGAACCTTTGCAGTACAGGTCAAAGTTCTGACCCCCAAGTCTTCGAGTGATGACAGACATACGCTGAAGGCTTGATGAAAATGGGAACTGTCGCAGTATACCTACTTCCAATGGTGGCTGTAAAAATAACAAATGCATATGACATCAATCTTTCTCTCACAGGATAATTACTGGGTGACCTTTATTTAATATAAATCGTATCTACAATAAAACACCTATATCTCACCTCTGTTTCAACGTTTTCATTACTGATCACAACATCTGGGGCACTTGGGCGAACTACTGATGGCATCATCATGTCATATTTGTTTGTGTCATCCAGACCTGGTTCATCAAGAACCCATTTGGTGCTCTCAAACATTTTCAGATCTAATGGGTCACCAACCTGTAAGGAAGATATACATGAATGATTTCTCAAAAATAAAAGGAGTATGCATTCTGACAATCCTAAAAAATGGTCAATATTAATGCTAGTGCCACAAGATATGCATAGTAAATATTTATTAATTTATCTATTTTTTATATTTTACTTAATATGTTAGGCAACAGACTTACTCACCATCTGTAAATTTATAATAGTGATTGAGTGACAAGCAGCCATTGCATACAGAAGATGATCATGAGGGAGCACATCAGGAGTCGTCATTTGACAAAGCTTTGCCTCAGTCTCTGAAGTGCGAGACACAGGTACCACGCCCTTCATGTCTAAACCATCTTCTGTTAGTGTCCCAGTCTGAAAAAATAATTCACCTCAAAGATTATACAGACTTACTTTTTCAAATTGATAAAAAGTCAAAATTGTAAACTGGAGCTGACATTACTTACACACTCCATTTTATCCCAAGGAAGTGCATTGATTTAATCTGTTTAATCTACTTTTTAAATATCTTTACAATCTTCTGTTTTTCTTGCATGTTACATACCTTATCAAAACATATGCAATTCAGAACTCCAGAAATGTTGATAGATCTTGGTGATATGCAAAATATCTTGTGATGCTTGAGTCTTTGAAGAGCATATAAAATCCCAACCTGTTAAAGAAAACGAAACATACATTTTCATTTGTATGATACATATCAATGTCAGGCAATGAAGCTAGGGACTAGAACAAAAATGTATCATCATATTTTAAATAACAGTTCATTACTCACACTAAATTTCACTTACTGTCATAGCCATTGGCAGAGCAGGTGGGATGACAATGGTGATCAGATCAAGAGCATCAAGTGCTATTGTACTGGCAGACAAGCCTCTTTGAGCCTAGAGTAGATCAGATCTATGTTATCAATCAATTTCAATCATATACAAGTATAACTAAATAGTGTAAAGGAAACATATATCCACGTTAGTCTATAATATATGTCATTTATAGTTCTGAATTAGCTGTTATGGACTAATGAGTTTATACAGAAATGCAAAATTAAAGTATATATCAAGAGTGTAATAAATGAAGCACACCTTCGTGATCACTGTCTGAATGAAACCAATTGATGCAATTCCAGCGAGAACTCCCACAAATTTGTAAGAGTCTTGTTGGAATTTGAAATCAACAGGAGGTGGATACATGATGGATCGAACCAAAGAGCCTTTGCTAGTAAGGAAGCCTGTTCGCACGACCACTGCAACAACACGTTCACCGCCATAAAACCTTGTCTGGATGACTTGTGTTCCACAGAAAAGGGTGTGTCGGCTGTGTTCCTGTAGAAATGTGGCCATGTCACAAGAATACAGTAAATTTATATATTTTCTTGATGGCTGATTACTGAATACCTAAATTTAGAGTTTCTCATTTTATAACAGATAAATAAAAGAGCAAGTTTATTTACACACATGTATACTGTGTATGTGCATTTGCCTTAGAGAGAGAGAGAGAGAGAGAGAGAGAGAGAGAGAGAGAGAGAGAGAGAGAGAGAGAGAGAGAGAGAGAGGGAGAGAGAGAGAGAGAGAGAGAGAGAGAGAGAGAGAGAGAGAGAGAGAGAGAGAGAGAGAGAGAGAGAGAGAGAGAGAGAGAGAGAGAGAGAGAGAGGGAGAGAGGGAGAGAGAGAGAGAGGGAGAGAGGGAGAGGGAGAGGGAGAAGGAAAAGAAGGGAAGGAAGAGGGAGGGAGTAGAAGGGAAGGAAGAGGGAGGGAGTAGAAGGGAAGGAAGAGGGAGGGAGAAGAAGGGAAGGAAGAGGGAGGGAGAAGAAGGGAAGGAAGAGGGAGGGAAAAGAAGGGGAAGGGAGAGGGAGGGAGAAGATGGGGAAGGGAGAGGGAGGGAGAAGATGGGGAAGGGAGAGGGAGGGAGAAGATGGGGAAGGGAGAGGGAGGGAGAAGAAGGGGAAGGGAGAGGGAGGGAGAAGAAGGGGAAGGGAGAGGGAGGGAGAAGATGGGGAAGGGAGAGGGAGGGAGAAGAAGGGGAAGGGAGAGGGAGGGAGAAGAAGGGGAAGGGAGGGATGGTGAGGAGAGAGGGAGGGAGGGAGGGAGGAAGGGGGGAAGTGAGAGGGAGGAAGGGGGGAAGGAAGAGGGAGGGACGGAAGGAGAGAGAGAGAGGGGAGAGATATGAATATATTTTAGATTTACAAATTATTGTCACCACATACCTTGGAACTGTACATAACATCTGGCCGATCAACAATGGATGTTTTGGTAACAGGGACTGATTCTCCGGTAAGCATAGATTCATTCACAATACAGTTTCCTTTCAGAAGCACAGCATCACACTGCATCATGCATCCCTGTGGTGGTATTACCATCAGATCACCTGGGACAAGATGCTCTGATGGGATGGTTTCAATACGCTCACTATCCCTGACCACCTGTGAAATAAAACATCATTAATATATTCCCCCATGAAACAAACTAAAATTATAATAACATGTGCACAGATAAAATAAAGCACAGCCACAATATAATCAAAATAAGAGATTTGAAGTTTCAAACTCCCTACATGTTCTTCATTGGATGATTTTCTACTTCATCTGATGAGGAACTTAGGTAAAGTTTGAAACATTATGACTATTTCATTCTAGTTGTGGCTGTTTCATTTTATGTTTCCTTATGTTTAACATAAAATTCACATTATCATTAATTTACCCCAAAGTCAGTATGTTAAAGCAATTGACAAAATGCATCAAATCATATTTAATCATTCTTACATCTAAAATATATCAAATGCACATACCTGTACAATATCTGAAGACTGTATTGTAGAACTAAGAGCAATTTGATTCTGATGCATTTGGTATACTTCTGAGATGAGGGATACTACTGATGTCACTACAATCACTGTTGCATACCAAACATAATCATCTGAATACCATAAGCAGACAGAAAACAGCTGAAAGAAAATGAAACAGAGAATGTAAAACGGAGTATATTTCAGTAAGTAGTATTTCAATTTTCTTCCTGTGTACAATACAGGAGCAAGTCTAATCAAGTTTCATTCAGAAAAGAACCTATTCTATTTCTTTCAATTTTGAAGAATACAAAAAAACACAAACAAAAATAGACATGCATACACACACACACACACACACACACACACACACACACACACACACACACACACACGCACAAACACAACACACACACAACACACACACACACAACGTGCGCACACACACACACACACACACACACACACACACACACACACACACACACTCACACTCACACTCACACACACACAACGCATGCATACACAACACACACACAACACCCACACAACACCCACAACGCATGCATACACAACGCACACAACTCACGCATGCATGCACACACGCACGCAAATGCACACAACACACAAAACACACACAAAAAAATACCTGGAAAATGTAGAATGGGTTCAGTGCTTCCAAGAACAGGAGACGATGAATTGGTTCAATGGGAACTTTGATCACATTGTCTCCATATATAAATCGCCGACGTGTTTGTTCTCCCCATAAGAAACCTTTGCAGTTGTGGAGGTCTTCTGTTGTCTGCTATAAGTTAAATATCAACATGTATCATAAGTATGTGCATGAACTATTTTCATATCCTATATAATGGAAATGATGTCCAATTGTTTCCTTTCTCTGTTAATGCAGAATAAGCTTAATTCCTAAGTGCTGTCCTTATACATACTTCACATTAGAAGGCTATACATTTTACTAAACACTGCATGAACTTACCCCGGAGTCTAAGCCTGGCAATCGATAAAAGGACTCAGTCTCGGCATCCCAGATATACATTATTTTCTTGCATGTGAACATTCGCACACTGGGAACATCTGAAAATATAGAAGGTTTTAGGGTATTAGTCTAATAATCTGTAGCAATTGACTCCGTGAACCTTAGACCTAGCTGTAAAACATGGCTCATGACTCCAATGTCTGCCATTTAACAAGCAAATGAAACATGAGTGATTTTACCAATTCACTGCCTGTTATATATACTTTTTTCATTCAGAATAAAAAAATGACATAAATAATACCTGTCATTACAAATGTAAAACTAATTACCTCTAATGCTCCCAGACTGGGTTGGTACAGCCAGAGTTGTGGGCACAGTAAGGTCACTCATGGGTTGGTCACCTCCAGTCTCCTCTGCTTCCCCATTACTGGTCCCACTTTGTATCACATGATACTCACGTTCATAACTGAAACCAGTCACATCATTGAGATAGAAGGCAAACACTCATTTGAAAATTCCTCCGTTACAGACCACACTTGGTGTGCCAAAAAAGGACAATATAAATGAAGGTCTGAGATAAAAGATAAAAGAAAGTTGCTTTTGATAAATATTTAGGTTAAGATGGTGAAATTGACTGATGTGATCTTGCTTACATATCTAAAATACATAATGCAAATTAAGTAATCATTAGAAATGATTTTTACTTACTACTGCTACATCAAACATTACTGAGATGAGTACCAGTTTATAAATGCTGTGTAAGTGAATATGAAAAAGCATAATACACAATGATATGAATAAAGACTACATTACCTAACACTATTACATGAGTAACTCCGCCATGATATGGAGCGAAAATAAAGGGAAATAAGTAATCAAATTAAAATATAAATCTACTATTATTTTTCTTTAACTAGTCCATGTTTCTGATCTATAATACACTTATCTACCATTGCAGACAAATAGCACTGAAATGTGAGCATATTTCAAAAAGACAGTGGAATTAGATGACTGCATTCTCTATATTAGTCTTACTGGAATGACAAGGAATCATTAATGAAAATCACAAACTTAATTTTGGAGTAAAGTTACATGTAGTAGAGGAAATACAATCTTTACTAATTAGAAAACCAAGCTAACAAGCAAAATGCAATTTACCTTAGTCTAGCCAATTGAAGATAAAAATTCTAAGATCAAACAATAAATGAAGTTAAAAGATAGCTTTAAAAGTTCAGAAAATCACAACCTCAAATGTAGAAAGGCAAAAACAATATTACTTGTCTTTACAAATATATTAAAAGAGAAAGAATGAGGCAAAGGGAAATGAACTAACTCAGTAAAGCACAAACATGACTTCTTAACATTTATCCTTTAGCAAGTAATTTCAAAATTCGAAATTTCAAAAGAAAACTGATTTAAACACACTCTTAGTAAAATATACAAATATATAATACAGTTATATGTGTACATACACTGTTGCATGAAAGTATGTATCCTTTATAAACACATTTCATAATAAATGGGGAAAGGTGAAATACGATTTCTTAACTTCTACAATATTGTCTAGTATCCAAAAGAATATATCATAACCTTCTGATGATAGCTTTGAATTCTAATTGCTACTTTTTAAAATCTAAAATTCAATTATTGTCAATCCTGCTTGACTTTACTACACATATGTCATTCCTCTACAGTAACCATAACTTTTGGCATATTTCCTCTACTACAACATGCAGTATTTAGAATGTAACATCATAAATTTTGAAACCTCTGAATGTCTTTTTCACATGCATTCAATAAAATGTCATAGTATGTGATATAAACAGGAAGATTTATATGAAATTCATAAAATTTCACACCATGGTATCACTGAAACTGATAATTATTAATAGGCACTAGTAACTGTACAGAAAATAACATCTTTCATATTTTCTTGAGATCCCTAACAGTACTAGAATCTCAAGAAAAAAGAAAAGAAAAAGGAAAACATGTGTATCTCCTGTGCCTGAGATTACAGTCCATGCCCATCAACAAATAAATGATACTCCACCATCTGATCTTTTGATGAGGATACATGAAGCAATCACATAATCACTCATGCAAAACGGCATTAACCAAACATAAATATATTCATTGCCACAGTGCAAAGTCCAGAGTGAACATGAAACATATGCAGCAAGTGTGGGAGGATGCAGAAAAAAAATTAAAAGTATCCATAGGTTGCAGGAATCAAGACATGAAGAAGGCTCTCTGACAAAGTACCTGGCATCTATAAAGAAATACAGAAGGTCTTGTAGACGCTGACAGACCCTATTACCTGAAGCTCTTGGGAGGAAGCTTTCAGTTGGGAGGAAAGAAAACCAGTTTATGAGGTCCACAAGTCATGTGGTAAAATAAAAGAGTGGAAAATCTACTTACTAATCAAGCAAAGAAGAGGAATAAAATCTAAAGATTACCAATATTTCTTAACTGATTTAATTGTCACTTTAATAGTTTCATTCACTGAAGTTCCTACAATATGATATCTACAGTGTCTAATGTCAGTCACAAAGGGAAATAAAGCAATACCAAAAAAATAGGCTTTTCAAATAATCTTATCATATGAGGGTAAAGTACCTAAATATTTGCAGATAAATAATATGGATATTAGTCAATACATTCCTGAATTGTGATCTAGTAAAAAAAAACAAAAAACAAAAACAAAACAGCACTCAAACATTAAATCTACATTTAAGGAAATAGCAATTGTGAAGTCAACACATTAGAGATTTTTTAAAATGATAATCTGAATTAAATCTAGATATTTTTCTCATACAGTTCCATAATAATATAAAACCTACAATTATCCCAGAAAACAATTGAAATTCATAAACACTTCAAAAGAAGGTTTAAAAAAATGTTCTTCACAAATAGATAAAGAAATAAATAAAAAATAAAACCTTTTAGATCATCATATTGTACAAATAAACTGTCAAACATTTAATCAATCAGCAGGGATAGTGCTAAGGAGTGTGGATCAGCTATGGAGTCCCTCTCAACTGCATGGTTCAAGTTTATTTTAACTTCTTAACAGCTATGACCTTCCTGGGCATCCCACAGGCCTCCTCCACCTCATCTTCAGAGAGGTATGACATGTGTCTGTAGATTCTGAGATTCTACCAAGCTATGAAAATTTTCAATTCCTCAATGCAAGTTTTTACTATCTGAGTATGTTCTCACTTAACTGTCACTGGAGTATATAGAAATTCATATAATATAGCAACATCACAGACAAAGTCAATGTGAGTTGTCTCACATTCACTTTGGATGAGTGCTCTACTTAGTATCCAAATGAAAAGCATTGCTCCACTCCTGTCAGATGGCAGAAAATCTATGCCAAGGGTTACCACCAGACTTCAGCACTTCATTGGGAATGCCACAAAAGTTCTGAAGGACCCTCTAATGAGTCAATCCCCTTGGCTGCATTTTTTGCATTATTGTCCAAGGTTCAGTGATGTAAATCAATACTGATATCAGAAGCCCTATCAAAAGTCCTGGAGAAAGAGACTATTCTAAAAGCTCATATCAGCTCCCAATCCATAAAGACTGATAGACATCTCAATGCCAGTCTGACTTCAGTCAGAAACCACACTGAAGTTACCCAATACAAAGCAGATATAATGCTGAGGACAACTATCTACCATGGAAGTGTGTTTGGCATAGAATATCTCTCCCATCACACTGGCAGGAGCATATATGGCAATAAGACATGAAGCCAAATGTGTGCTACAATCTCAGTACTCTTATATGCACACTGACTGGAGCTGCTTTTATTACTGAAGACTGCAGTCTGTTAGAGATGGCAGGGTTATCCCCTGAAAGTGGTGTCCAATGCTGCAACATTTACCAGACAATAGTGGTGGCAATTGATCATGTAGATGCAAAGAGCATTGAGCAGCAGGTTAAGGTCCCAATATCCACATGTGGGGTTCCTGAAGCTGGGCTTTGTCCAGCATGACCACAGGGCCCTCCTCCCCTCCCATGGCTTTGAGAACACTCTCCCCATACTACCATACTTAGTTTGCTGGGTGGGAGAGGGATTTACCATTCTCCTGGCATCTCCATCTGAATGACAGTAATATAAGGCAATAATATTCATGTGATAATATTGGTGATACTTTCTCCTATGATTACAAATTAATTACTTATGATAGAACCTAAAAAATAAGTAATTTCTAATCTAATCTAATCCTATAAAAAATTATGAACATCAATCCAAATTTGATAATTAAGCATTCAAGGTAAACACAAAGGTACAAATCATTCCTTATTACATGCCACTATATCATCTTTAAATTCTTCATTTGCAAGACAATGAAAATATTATTACAAAATTACATTATTTTTCCTCTCCCCTTTTTTGAGGAACATGACATGCATGTGTGAGCACAGGTAATAATTACATGTTCATTTTCAGTTACATACACAAACTGCTTTTAAGAACTGCCTGATTTTCTAGATTTTGTAATTATCCAGAGGGAGGTGATTCATATTCACCACAAAAACACATTTATCAATAACCTAACTCGGGTAGTGCCTTATACATAACTCCAAATACTCTTGTATATGTAAAATCACTGTTATCTATCATAGACAAAGGAAAGATAATGTTAACCTAATGATACTGAGTATGTTTCCAAAGTGAGACACATGCTGTCTGATTGCCCCTTCTGCAATTATTTTCTTAGTGTATGGCTATATATGACACCATTTGAGCAGAAACATGATGCTATATTTAATGCTATCCTTATCACTTGAAGTACTATCATAGGAACAAAACTTCTATCCAAATAAAATAGTTTTGTTTCATTAGTATTGTCACTGGTCATACAGAGTCATTACCAGTGATCAGCATATCAAACACTGACCATTATTAAACTTAATAGTATTTTGGACTGATCAAACTTATGGGGGCATTTGATAGTAAAACATGCTACTCTAAAACATAAACATAAACACAAATTTCACCTCCCTGACACTCAGGTCCTCAGAGTGAGAATCCTGGCTCCTAACCATTACACTACACTATCCTCCATCAGACCCTTCTTTAAAATAAATATGTATATATTTTGAAGCAAAATATAATTTCAAAGTAGTGTATAATACTACAAAGCACTTATATCCTTTTGGCAACTGGAAATACGTGACCTTCAACGCAGTAGTGAGTCATTCAACATGCAGACTGTTGCCTCATGATAATATGTACCAATTACTTTTCTATATAACTCTTTTATGTGAACATTCTTGATTATGATTATTTTAATATCAAAATAAACACATGATATGGAATGCCTCCCTAGTATGCAGAAACTAAGTGTCAAGCCAATACCGACTTTTTTTTCTTCACAACTTTGATATTTAAAAAATTCACAGCTGCATAAATAGCTTTTGATGTAATCATTTTATGCAAATATATAAGCACATATTAAAAAGGACAAAATTTTTAATGGAATACTTAATCACCACAGAGCTCCTTAACATATT
The DNA here is from genome assembly GCA_017312705.2 of Penaeus japonicus. NCBI lineage: Eukaryota > Metazoa > Arthropoda > Malacostraca > Decapoda > Penaeidae > Penaeus > Penaeus japonicus. The sequence goes on from BOPN01000113.1 coordinate 542,810, forward strand.
TTCATGAAACAAAATCAATAGTGAAGTGTTTTGTCTCTTACAGATTTAGGATCTACTCATAACCTATCATAAGAGAAGGTGCCAGCCAGTAAGAAAATTTAAGCTTAACAAGCACTAAAATTCAGCACTTCAAATATATCCCTTGCTATTTTCTGTAAAATACACTGAATTGTCAATTTAAAAGCTGAATTTTGATATTATAAAAAATAAATATATTCTATACTGGTCATAGAGAATTTAGATAATAATAATGATGATAAAAATAATGATAATAATAATAATAATAATAATAACAATAATAATAATGATAATAATAATAATAGCAATAATAATCATAATAATAAAAATAATAATAGTAATAACAATAATAATAATAATAAAAACAATAATAATAATAATAACAATAATATCAATAGTAGTAGTAGTAGTAGTAGTAGTAGTAATAACAATAGTAATAAAAAAAAAAAATAATAAAAAAATAATGATAAATACAATAATAATAAAAAAAATAATGGTAATGGTAATAATAATATAAAAAATAATTGCAATAATCATTATCATAATAATAATCATAATCATATTAATAACAACAATACTACTACTACTAGTAAAAAAAATATGATTATCAATAACATCAACAATAATAATAACAATAATAATAATAATAATAATTTGTTATAACTATTACCATTATAATAATAACATCAATAATAATGATATTAATATCATCAATGATAACAATAATAATAATAATAGTAAATAATATGTCAATAAATTTAGTACTTAAAAACACATTGTATTCTAAGAAAATTTACAATTCTTTTTTTTCAGGTACCTTTACAATTCTTATAAACCATTAGTATCAAATAAAAAATGTTAAAAACATAAACCTTTGCGTTCCCCGTAGCATACCATATGCTAAATAAATAATTTTCCATATCTTCAGAATCTGTATATGCCTACAGCATTATCTCTACAATGCTATCTACAAGAATTGGAAATAACATAACCAGCACATCTTCTGCTTACATACCTTCTATGATAGACATACTCTTATTGTAATAATCTATATAACTGACTGTGCATTACAGAATCTCCTTACCTGACTTTGCTTGCGTCAATTTCGTGGATGTTCTTGACAAAATTCCTCTTGTACTTTTTGAAGTATTCCTATGAAGATTGCAAAGTTACTATCAGAATTCAAGTTTTTATTTCCTGTACAAAATGAATACACCTAATTGTCAGGAAAGCAGGCATGGATGTAAACATATATCAAAAGCTTATACTTTTATATATATATATATATATATA
>BOPN01000113.1:547633-550133 GCA_017312705.2 Penaeus japonicus
ATATATAATAAATACATATAATATATATATATATATATATATATATATATATATATATATATATCACATATATATTACCCTTGGGGTGTGACTGACATGCTTAAATAGACCTTTAAAAAGTCTTTCATCATGCATGTGAAAGAAATCAATAAACAAATACATATTATGATGCGAAAGTATTTTCTGTGAATGCCCAGGTTACTACGCAGTTGAAGAAAACAATGTGTGCTGAATTAATGCATGACCCGAAGTGGCTTTCCGGTTCCTTCACTAAGGTGATTGTTAACTCTGTCATGGCAAAGCGGATGGCCTGTAATGATAACAATATTTCTATTGTAACCTTAACCTACACGTCGTTTAACATCAAAAAATGATATGATCAATGGCATACACGCATACGACACACGACCTCTAGTTAGAATATGATCGGTCGATGAAATATCTGTCATTTGGAAAGAAAAAAATGTTTGTATCTTGTAATAACTATTCGGTAATTACGGTATTTTCGATTCTGTCACATCCGTTTCTGCGGATTTAGTAGTTACTTTTTTTGAAAAGTAATCAAAGGTTTCTTAAAATCATATCGCCGAGATTGTCACTATTGACACTATTTCCATTTTAGCCAAATCGTAGTCATTTACCTTAATTCTCACCGTGCATAATTAAATATGCATGACCTTGGCGTCACCCTTGGACATTGGAGACATACATTCTTAGACGCGGTAACAAAGTAAACAGACAAAAACAATGACAAGACAAATATGAAACGCTTAGTACTCCATTGGAATGTTAAAGTATTGCAATTCTATTCAATCCTTTCCAATAAGCTTACCACACATACATAGACTGCAACTGTACAGAAGTGCTGTTTGAAATTAGTACATAGATAAAGATATTTACGAACAGGAATAAAGGTAGGTAACCCTAGGGCACAGAAAAACAATTCGGATCCGAGCAAAACCCTTAGTAAAGGAACCAGAAAGATTAGACAAAAATGTCATGTTCATTCATACCATCAACGAAAGGAGAGAGTTCCAAAATATTTCGTTTTTTTCCTGAGGATAATGAAATTGTTTGTTTTTTATTATAATTGGGAATACTTATAAGGCAAAGTCTATAAGGTCTAAGAGTTACATTATTCACTCACACGTAGTAACCTGCCTAGTCAAGGCCCTGAGTGTTATTTGACAATTGGTCGCATGTATCATTAAAGAAACATGTGCTTTGTGCCGATAACAGGGTTGGAAAAATACGGGACAGACTCTGTGAGGCAAGATCTGTTTACACGAATATAATAAAAGTCTACAAAGCATTCGAAATGTGAACAAATCCTTGTTCCGTCTTAGCTGTCGCACACTCACGCACACACACATACAACGTGTATGTTTGTATAAACATATGTGTGTGTGTATGTGTGTGTGTATGAATATATGTATATATTTAGATAAATACATACATACATACATACATACACACACACACACACACACACACACACACATATATATATATATATATATATATATATACATATATATACACACACACATACATAAACACACCGAGAAAAGTCGATAATGATTTTTTTGTACAACGACTGTGTGCACATTAATAATTCTCATAATTCAATTTCCAACGACAATTGAATCACTAAATAGCTGATATCTTTATTTTTTTCTTAAGTTCGGTTACTCCAAACTCCAAACGAAGCGTCTCAGAAATATGTATAACTCTTCTATATTGACTGGATTCCATGAAATCAACAGTACATAAGGTGCTCCCCTCACCAGAAAAATAAATCGTTGCCGCAGGTGGGGACAAGAAACAAAAGATCTACTTCGGCATCATGACAACGCAAAAGCCAGAACAGGTCTATGAAAAAAACAACAACAATATATGTCATCCAAGTACGCTGAAGCACACTGAAACACAGCTGATACGAAACATGTGGAATCATGTGAAACAACACTGGCTTAAGACCTTTGCTTAGAAACAAGAAATCGATGTATGGAAACATCCGTGCATGGCAATAAGGAAATTTAAATGTTTAAAGTGAGGTTTAAGTTGTCTAGTAAAGTCGTGAAAGAGTGACTGACGTTTAGTAAAATATTCCTTAGTGTGATAAACATTGATTTGAAATTAAGGAAGTTGCTGATAAATTACTAGTCCACAAGCGCCCTATTCCACTAGCCACTGGTCACTGGGAGCAGAAACTAATAGAAATAACCATAGGACGTAAACAAGAGACATGGAGGATTTAGGATATGGACAGATCGGAGGAGGATAGTGAGTCAGACGAAGTAATATCAAAGTCTGGGCTTACTAAGTCCTTGTATAAAAGACACGTGACTGTCGCATATTATAATGACAAGTTGGCGAGTTTGTTGAAACGAGGGGCCTTACGAGATCTTTCTACCGTATCCTGTATTTCCTGTCTATTATGCGTCATATCCTGTGTAATATTATCATACTGTCTATTCTGTACTTCGCTCAAACAATA
>BOPN01000113.1:570133-572633 GCA_017312705.2 Penaeus japonicus
TATTTTCCTAGCTGTACTCATTGTAGATGAGTGCAAATTTCATAGCTTTTTCCCGAGTCTTGTTTCATTGTTCAAGCGACCAAGGCTCATCTCTTAGTGTTACAAATATAGCATGATAACTAAGTACCAGGAAAGCAACACTACAATTCAAAAAAGGATTTTCTCTCCTACCACTTACTCCAGTGACGCCTTCGCGCTCCCCATTCCGGCTGCCGCCTTTCTTTATAAGCCGCGTTACATGACAGTGCTCACGGTGCCATCGATTAACTGGCTGTGGATTTAGTGAAGGTGTAACATCTTGGACGCATAACTACTAGGCCCAGTGTCCCTTACAAAACTATTATGTGTGTATACACACAAACGCAAAACGCATGTACAAACACATATGTGTATATATATGTATATATATATGTATATATGTATATATATACATACATATACATATACATATACATATACATACATACATACATACATACACACACACACACACACACACACACACACACATATATATATATATATATATATATATATATATATATATATATATATATATACATACATATATCTAAATATTATTCTATCCAGACACACAAGCTTTCCTTAAGAGAGAGGAGAATTTGACGAACAAGGAACATTGAATAAGATAAATAGCGTACTTACGCCATTCATAACAGAGAAGAAAACCGTTATGCAATGACTATACGTGTATAAATATTCCCTGCATACGTTCCTATATCGTAAAATTATTACTCAGATTGCATATTGTCGGTGTCAAGGTACCCGTTTAACTCATGGAGACAATCAGCCATTTTGACAATTAAGAAATATACAATTCTTATGGTAGATATAGGCATCTGAGCACATTGTGCAAAGGCATGTTATGTATGCGTGCGTGTGTGTGTGTGTGTGTGTGTGTGTGTGTGTGTGTGTGTGTGTGTGTGTGTGTGTGTGTGTGTGTGTGTGTGTGTGTGTGTGTGCTTGTGACATGGTGTTGTGTTGTATTATGAGGTGATGTGATGTGGTGCGTAAAGTTGTATCGCGTTGCGAAGTGATGTGGTGCGTTGTGTTGTGTGTAGAAATAAACAGGAAAACGTTTACGTTTGGCATATCATGTTGAATTACTTAAGAATAAATCTAACAATAGACAATGTTCATTTCATTAAATTTATTTAAAAAATATGAGACCTGGTAATCTCTTTTGTTTAATAAATTTTGTAACCTTGAGGTAGATTTGAAAACCACGCGACCATAAAGAAACGTCAAAAATACTCTTTCACGGCGTTGTGAAACAAACATTTTCTTTTTTGTGTAAATAGTGATTGAATTGCCTGAAACTTAAAGTCAATTAGAAAACGAACGAGTCGTTAGAAACCGCTTCAGATGGATGTACCTGGTGTAGGCAGAAGACGCGCCCTCTGTTCCTCAACAACAGGTGTGGGCGTTGTGGTTGGGCGGTACACGCCCGTGGCACACTGATCCTTGTGAAGGGTCTGCTGCCGGCCGCCCATCAGGAAGGATAATGTGAGGGCGGACCTCCGGGGACTAGCTACTCCCGCCATGGTACCTGTTATGGTGCTTCTCGCTCACTGCACTTGGCCTTAGTCCTCACCCTAATGGAACTACGTGCGAGGAATCTTCAGTTCGAAACGTTACTCTTCAAACGTCCGTAACAAGTTTTAAGTGTCAACTTCTGTGTTTACTCTTTTTACTTTAATAATTTATAGTTCAGATATCCTCGAGTACTTAAGAGACAAGAGCTCTTTCGAGTCAATAGTTCATCTAGGGTAAGCAAGTCTGTGGTGAGTGTGGGCAGCGTGTCGCTATCTCACGCCCGGGTTGAGGTGGTCCCGCAGGGGGCACCCGTGCCCTGGGGGGCTCTGTGACCCTGACCGTGACCGGGCCTGGCGGCAGGCGCCGGAGCCTGTGTGGCCGACCCGCGACACTCCACGGGTCAGCACTCCATCAGCATCGGGCAGGTGACCCGGCCATGTGCATGAAAATCTACAGCTGCTGCAGATGGGAGTAAGAAGGGTTGCTCCCCAGTAAAGATGTGGCGTGCGTCCCCAGCAGTATCATGAACGCACGCCCCCTGCCGCCCCTGCACCCCCGCCGTCGTCGCTGCTGTCCACACTTGCAACTCGTCGCGCCCCCCAGGAATGGTCAGCTCGCACTGGCTGCATCTGCCTTGCGCTCAGCACAATCGTGCACTCGCTCACCCCGCTCTCCACGTGCTTACCCGACACTTCCCCACTCGCTGCACTCATGTTTACAAAACTGATATCGACTTGTATTCGATATACATGATCAAATAATCCACCGAATACTTATTCAGCCAAAGTTTAATCATTATCTATCACTCCTAACCAACCAGTCTAGGAATTTTGTTCACAGCAAACGGACAAAACTTCGACACATTCACTATAGGACTTTTCTTTCCTCCACTCTCGTTCATGAACGTTCCCTCTTCGTATACCTTCTTGACGGTGTGTAGACG
>BOPN01000113.1:605133-615133 GCA_017312705.2 Penaeus japonicus
ATATTAACCCATTCCCGCCGGCACTGTTCCGTCTTTGCATGGCTGCAATGCCGGGGCTCTCGAACGCATAGGCCTAAATCAATTATACGATTGACGGCGAATGCCGGCACCCGGCGCTATACATATTACATAATCGCCGTCTGTGGACGGTGGCCGGTGGTATCAGGTTAATAAACATTAATTACTGATGACTAAAAATCCAATTAAAAATTTTTGGTTTCAGGGAGAAACGTGAGAACGAAACTCGTGTTTCCCTGCAAGGATACTTCAGCTCGGATGACAAATCCAAAGAGACATTTATTGCAGCATGCCAGGTCTTTAAAGAAAAAAGTAAACACTTGAGAGGCCATGTGGAGTTTATTTATGCTGCTCTTAGGCATATGGAAGAGTTTGGTGTACAGAAAGATTTAGAGGTAATGTTTTATTATGTAAATGTATATATACATATATATATACATATATATATAGAGAGATATGTATATATATACATATATATATGTATATACATATCTCTTTCTATCTATCTTTCTATCTATCTATCTAGATTTATGTATATAAAAATATAAATATGTATATATATGCATGTATTTATGTATATGCAAGTTTTCTATTTTGCATATGTCACTGTATTAGTTTATATGTATCTTGTATGACCTCACCATTATTTTTTGCAGACATACAAGGAGCTGTTAGACTTGATGCCAAAAGGGAAAATGATTCCTCAGAATATCTTTCAAGCAGAGTTCATGCATTATCCTAAACAACAACAGTGCGCCATTGATGTTCTGGAGCAAATGGAGACAAATGGTAATGAGGCAGACCAATTTATCCATAATTAGTTTACCCATTTTGTTTCAGGTTCCCATGATATTAGCTTCTTTAGTATGTTATAATCCACCCAATTTTTAATCCTTTTGAACATGGTAAAATTCTTCAAACTTATGAGTGTATTAGTGTAACAATATGCTTTTATATATCTTTACAGGATCTTAATTAAATGACACAGACATGTATAGAGTGTGCTAGGGAGTTAGGTGGACTGATTGACTTGAAAGTGGTAATAGATGCAAAATTTGGCAATTTGAGGTACATTAAAAAAGAAAAAAAAAACTTTAGCCAAGAACTTTTTTATCAGCTTGAGAAGCCAGTTTCTAGGGTTCTACTCAAAGGAAAAGTAAAATATATACGTATCAGTTCTTTCAAGGGGAGTATACATTAAAAAAATATAACCTTTTGTTTTATATCTATGAAATTGAATCAAATACAGATGCAAAGTTGATATCATTTAATGTAAGGGATGTACAGTTTTTCTTAACCTCTCATATATAATGGCAAATAATTTTGATGCAAACAAAGAAAATTATTATTATTATTTTTTCTGGTGGGAGTAGATAAATTTAATGTAATCTCAAAAACCATCATCTTACACCATTTGTTAAGTTTTGATATTGTTTATGTATTGATATTGCACATTTTAACTGTTTTTGTGTGTGTGTAGGGGGGAGCTCCGGTAGTAATTTTTGACAGATGAAAATGGGATGGGTCTAATTACATTCAAGAAAACAGTAATTGGGATGTAGTATTTCAACTTTGTTCAATTTTAGTTTATTTTTCTCATAAAAGTGAGAAATATGATAAAAAAATGCCTTTTTTTGTTATTTATGTAAATTAATTATGGCCTGAGTAAAGCCTATGAGCTTTCCTATTGTCCACCCCATTTCTTTTTTTAAAGTTAAATGGATTTCTTTACAATATTCATGACAGTATATTGTATTTGACCATGACACAAGTTTTAAAGAACACTCATTAAATTTTAAGACGTATATACACCTTATATCTTGTAATGGAACAATTAGCAAATAAGGGAGGGTTTGAAGGCAAAAATTAATGCTGCCTTCTCTGCACCTTTTGTGTATTTCTATTCCACAAGATATGGCACTAGTAAACACTGAAACAATAAATATGAAAATTTTCTATATAATTTATGGACCAAAAACATGAGATTTCTCATGGCACAAGACAGTGCTGAGCCTCTCAAGATGATTTTCACCCACTATTCTACAGGGGGATAAGAACAGGTTTTTATTTTTTACTATTTTTGGACAAGTCAAGTAAAATATGTTTTCTATTTATGGGGAGAGTCCATAATATGATAGGACATCATCCTTCTCTATATGATATATTTGGTAAATGATACTAATTAATTTGGTATGATAGAGTATTATAACTGAAAAATAAATAGCTTGTAGTTTCAATAAAAAAGAAAATACAATATGAAAATATTTCTACACTGTGAAACATGCCTGTTACGGAAGGGTTAAGAGTGTCACTTAGTATGATTCAAGTTTCATATGAAAAGAGCAAAGTTAATGGAAGGAAAAATAAAGTGTCATGAAAAAAGTTTGTTAAAGATAAACAAAAGTCCTGAGGTTGATAATGACTCTGTATAACAGTGGCTTTCAAACTTTTTAGTATGACAGCACACTTAGAAACAACTAATATTTTGGCGGCACACCTGCCCTTTGATATATATATATATATATATAATATATATATATATATATATATATATATATATATATATATATATATATATATATATATATATATATATATATATATATATATATATATTTATATATATATATATATATATATATATATATATATATATATATATATAATATATATAGATATATATATATATATATAGATATATATATCGTGGCATACCAAGGAGATAATGGTGGCACACACTTTGGGATTCACTGCTTTATAAGATCAAATGAGTTTTGAAGACTTTTTGTAGCAGGAAGTACATGACGTATGACGGGATATAAGGACATGACATTGATGATAGGAGGGTCTAAAAGTACAATTAGGTTTACTAGAGATATGAAAAGGCTAAATGTTGAGATGCCTATTAATAACCAATTGCGCACAGGTGTCATGACATACATGTCGGCACCGATTAGGCCTAAGAGACGGGTGTTAGTGCGTACATGAAGTGTGCACACAGTCATGAAGTATTATGTCTGTAACGGTGCTAGCTCTAGAGCTACAGGGTTCCAAAGTCAGCCTAAACTTGCATTTTATGATTGATTTATGGAAAAAATATTGTTTGGGTTAGTCTGTGCTACCCCAAGGGCAGAGAAAACCTTTTCCCCATCCCCTTCATTTTTAGCCGGTTGTAGACTGCCCCCCTTGACGACCAGTTAGGTTGTTCTGTGTCCTGTCGGCAATGGATTAAGACTGCTACTAGAAAACACGGAAGATATTGAAAGCAAATAGATTAACAAACTAATCAAAGAGACTAATAATAACTTTTCTTTAAAGGTTCATGAAAACAGAAAAATCAATCTGACATACAAGGATTTTCTTTAAAAATTGACAAACACTGGATATATTGATTTAAGTCCACCAAATTCCTGTTTAGAGATTATGTATCAAAGTCTATCATGCTACATCTCTGAAGGCTTTGCAAAGAGCAAAAGCTGGCTGTGAGTGCAAAGAATTTGTGCAGGCTAACCTTATAGCTGAAGTTGTAGTGAGATATTTTTTGTCATTTTCACCTTGTTCAATTAGTTTATTTTTCTCATATATGGGAGAAATATAAGTGAATTAAAACAAATTCCCACAACGAGGAAACAGAGCCTGCAGACAATAGGTCAGGTTGATATTATGTTTAAAGCTAGTAGATTGCATGATTTTGGGTATGAATGGCAAAAATAAAGAAGTGACCCAATTATTATAGATATTCTTAAACTTTACCGTGTCAACATTCTTTTGAATGAGCTAGGGGAAATCAGATCAGATCACAATCAATGCAATTTCAGTAAAAGAGAATAATCATCATAGGGAAGGAAATTGATAATCTTTCGAAGTTAAAAGTAATAACAGAGGTTGAGAAATATGATAACCGAGTAATCTCCCATGTTTTCTCCAGGCCTAAAAGGAATGGTAAATGGGAAAATTTTGGATAGGCATTCATTTTGATTTATAGATGTATATGTATGGCCTCTTGATTTATGCCCCACATATTTTTCAGTTAAAACAGTAGATGATCAGTGGAAGTATTTTATATATATATATATATATATATATATATATATATATATATATATAAATGTATGTATATATATCTATATATATCTATATATATCTATATATCTATATACTGTATCTATATATCTATCTATCTATATATAAGTATATATATAAAAATATATGATATACAAAATTCTTCACAGACACAGGTGGCAAAATCTAAAATTTATTTAATGAGATAGCAAAGGGGATGGGACAAGAGGTTAAGACAGGAGAGAGCTAGGGAAAGACAAAGAAACTTGAAATTATATTTATCGTGGAATGGGGATATATATTATATATATATATATATATATATATATATATATATATATATATATATATATATATATATATATATGTATATATATGTATATATATATATATATATATATATATATATATATATATATATATATATATATATATACATATATATATATATATATATATATATATATATATATATATATATATATATATATATATATATATTATATAATTATATATATATATTATATAATTATAAACCATAATTCTCTTAATCTATTTGTCTTAAGACGGTATGCACAAGGGCAATTTGTGTTTTACAATTATGGTCATTGGAACTAAATAAGCTAAGGGGTAGTCCTCCTTCCCTTCCCTCCCTGTAGAACCACCACTATTTAAAGGATTTAGTGTACTGTATTACATGGTTGTAGAAAGGGCCAGTATTTTATAAAAAAAAAAATAAATCCTTAGAACATAGATACTTGAGGATATTTTTGAAAATAAATAAAGAAAGAGTGGCTGAAGATTATATCCAGCATCAAATTTTTTAACAGTTAAAAACAGTAATAGAATATGAGATCAGACACCTTGTACTGCAAATGAATTATTAAAAGAAAGCTTTTTGTGGTAGGAGTGATGCCAGATACAGAGATGGAGATGATTCTGATGAACTCTTTCGGAAAATACAGCCATCCTGTCCGCAAATATGGCAGAATGATGTACTGGATGCCCAAATTTAAGGTGAGATATCACTTGTTTTATAATTTAAGAATTTGAAAAATAAATGCCACGTAATTGCAGATACACAGATGCATAAGTGCATACACATACCCAAATACAGACAAACAGCCAGAAAGGTAGACAGAATCACATATATGCACGCACACACACATGCACACAGACACACACACGCAGATGCACACAGACACTCACATGCACTTGTGCTCGCACACATTTTTATGTGTACATACAGAATTTTTTAAAACCATTTATTGTGTACCAGATCTATATCTATATCTGCATATGCCATATCCATATCTATATCTATCTATTTGTCTGACTGTTTGTCAGTCTAACTATTGCTATTTGTTTTGTTATATCACTTTTAGCTTATGGGTTGGATTTTAAAAGGTTATAAACAAATTACAAATATAAGGAATACTTAAAAGCTTTTATTTTAGTAATTGTTATATCATTGCTGCTTATTGACATTAAAGTCCTTGCATCCATGTTTTGCTGAAATCTAAATTAAAGAGGAGAGTTTTTGAGATATCAGTAAAGAAAAACAACTTTCATTGGTATAGAATACTATAAGTTCACTTAATTGAGCTTGATCTAATGCTCATTGCAAGCATGTACCCAAAAAAGTTTATTGTATATGGATATGTATATATTGTATTATTATTGAATTTTAAACTTTTCAGAATGCGTCTCCATGGAGTCTACCAGATGTAGTTTCCAATGATGCCTTTGATCTAGCAAAAATGGCAGTGGCTCGCATGTGTACAGTTGACTCGACATCAAAAATCACTACATATGATGTGAGTTGCATTTGAATGCATTTTAAAACTCTTTAAAACTCCCATTAGCCCATATACTGCTTTTGGCAATGAACATCACTCCCATACATTGAATGCTTAACCCCTCCAGGAAGGACATGTTCTGAGGGGTCGGAATACTGTCTTTCCTTTTCTTTTTGTTGGAATAACATGTTATTTATTCCTTCAGTTTTAAAAATTATGCATTATACCAGATGTGAAATAGTAGCACTATATCATATATAGACTCATATATCATATCATAAGTCTAGAAAGTAATTGAAAACACATGTCTTAAGATGTGGCCCATCTCAGAAGGGTTGATGAAGTTGACAATAGTGATATACAAGAATGTTTGTGTAACTTGCTACATCCTCATTTCTGTCTGTATAGAATACTTGTCTGTGTTATTAACCCGTTCCCGACGGGGCCATTTCGGCTTAAAAACACTGATGTTCCGGGACTCTCAAACGCATAAGCCTAACACGTCGGGATTGTAGGCCGCACTAGCCGCGAGCCAGCGCTGTCCGCTGGCTCCTCCTGCGCGCCGGGCTGGACAAAATAACGCGTCCCTGTTGTGTAGCCCAAAAACCACTAGACGTGTTATCTAGTCACCCGTCGTTAACGGGTTAATACTTTATATTTTGTATTTTTTGCAAATGTATAAAAATTAATAGTGGAAGAAAATAAAGTAAGGGAAATATAATTCCTTAACCCGTTCATGCTGGTTGACGTTCTATCACGTTGTCAGACAATATCCCGGACCCGGGTGACGTTCTGAGATGTCGTGCATTTTCGCACTGAATTCGGGCGGTGCAGTTGTGACGTGCTGAATTGTCAGCAATAGAACACTAGATTGTTTTTAGATATAATAATTTTTCATAATATTTAGACTCTGTTACTTATGTGTAGGTATTTGTTATAAAATGTGATATAACATGAAAAAAAAATTATGTCACAGAAAATTGCATGATATTGATGACATCATGGTAATTTCTGCTTCTTGATTGGTCGAATAAAAAGATCTGAGTCGAAAACTATTGTAAAATCAAATGTGAGTGGGCAAAAAAAAGAAAAGAAAAAAGAAAACTAATGTAATACTACTTCTGATTTGTAAATTACCCATGATATCACATCATGTCACATCATGAGGTACATGTGCATACTCATATGTACATGTCTGATTATGTATATTGTTCTTTTTATTTTGGTAAAAAAAAATTAAGTATAAAACATGTTTTTTGATGCCCCACTAAAAGATTGCTTCCACTTTCCATTGTTATTATCACACAGAAGTGAAGAGTATAGCAAAGTTCACTAAGTTTACACTAGAAAAGCATTGTTGTAACATATTTTTTGAATAAAATAAATCCTCTGAATATGGCAATACTTTTACGTGCCTTTACATTGTAGATGCAATCATGCTAACCATAAGGATGGGGTGGATGAAAACGCTCTGAGAGGTTCAAGTGTGTTGTGCGCTTGTTATCTTCCCGGTGGGAGCAGGAGTAGGCAAAGATACGTCCTGTCATGAATGGGTTAAAAAAGATTAGAATTGAGCAACATTACAAAAACTAATTCTAGAGTTAGACAATTAGTATGATAAATCATCCAAAGTGATTTAAATATTCTGGTAATGATGAAATTCATATTTCAGACCAAAGATGTTGAGGATGCTGTAGATGACACTTGGATTATTAGTGGCCAGAGTGTCATCCAACAGGAACTACTAGAGAAACTTCCACATGGAGACCCTATCAAGGTAAGTTTCATATCACAGACTTTGGTAAGTAGTTCATGTTACAGTACACATATTTATGACAAATAAGTGTCATTACATACATGACACACATTTATGCCTGTCGAGGTATCTTTAATGTCGGAAAAAATAGTAATTATGCTATTTAGTGACTGATGATGGCAATTGCAATTATCATAACTATAACCACTGCAATAGGTTTAGCTTTAAAGTCAAAACATATCACTCTCTCATAGCACCAGCTGAAAAGAAAACCTTGAAGGGTGGCCTTCCATGGTCATTACCAAGCACCAGATTCATAGAGTGAAGACATACAAGTTGCTTACCACCTGCTCTAAAGTACTGGTGGTGTTGGATGTACAGGCAGAATGAGAAGAGGGAGATGAACCAGACAATGAGCAGAGTCTGCAATGTGGCTCTGTGCCAATGTGACTTTGTGCTGTGGCTCATATAGTCATAAGGACAGGTGTCCTTCCTCTTCCCCATCTCTTCATATTATTTTCATTAGGTTTAGATGACACATATAAGTCATAAAAGTATGGGCACTAGTGAAACCCATGCTGTTTGTCATTTTTTTGTATTCCTATTTTGTGATACTTATGTATGCCATCTGACAGGCTTTATCAATGTTGTAGTAGACTAAAATTGTAGTACAGGATTCATATCAGCTCATCATATTCTTTATACTCAGTGTGATGGAAGTATTACAGTTTTAGGGAGATAAAATGTAGGGATTGGGAAAATGAAAGACAGCTGTGCTCATAACTAGGAATGCCACAGCATGAAGAAACCATACTGGCACAGAGGCACATTGCAGACATTGCACAATGAACATGGTTTGTGTCATCTTCCTCTTTTCATTTTGCCTGTCGGCATCTTGTGTTTGTGGTCGTTTTCTGAAACTGATGTTCGATAAAGACCATGGATTATAGTGATTATAATTGCAATTGCCATCATCAGTCACTCATAGTGTAATAAAGAAACATAGCAATCCACTCTCCCCATAAGTCAAATATGCAATGATGACTAATGTCCCGCACATCATGACATCATCATCATCTAATATATTGTTGAATATAATTTCATTTAATCTATTACAGATATAACAAAGGAAAAAATGTTTCTATGTGTATGAGTTTGCTTGTGTGTGTGTGTATATGTGCCTTTGCATCTGTATGTGAATGTGCACTAGTGTGAGTACAAGTATGAGTTTGAGTGTGAATTTGAGTGCTAGTGAGAATACAAACATGTCCAGTGTGTGTCTGATACTTAGCTTATGTGTATATGTGTGCATTGATGTCTCTGTGAGCCTGTAAGTGTGTATTGTGGATGGATGTGTGTGTGTTTGCTCATGTTTTTTTTTTTTTTTTTTTTTGCTGTAATAACACTGAACAAGAAAAGCAAAGAAAATCCTTTTTAAAAATTTTATTTGCAGGTTGAGGGCCCTTTCCGGATATTCTTGCGTGATAAAAGTGTCGGGTACTTTATTCTTAGAGCTGAAGCTAGGCCTCCACCTGTGCCACAGAAAAAAGAGGATAAAGATGGTGAGTATACACTGTCATTATACACCACAAAGCTCCCATGATTCTCAGTCATATAAGAATAGCACTAGGGCAACTCTCCCTAATGTGAATAGCAGGAATGCACCAATAGGCAAATGATTTTCATAACAGATCTAAACTTAGTGAATTATAAAGAGCAAGAGAGAGGAAGATGGGGTTAAGGTAGGGCCATTAACCCTCTCTGGATGGGTGGTACACTACGGTACCGCTCATTCAAGGGCCCGGTTGCTGGGTGGCACCATATGGTGCCAGTCATTTAATTGATTTAGGCCTAAGCGTTCGAGAGCCCCGTCATTGTAACATGCAAGGCTGGAATGCCCCCGTCGTGAGTGGGTTAAAATCTTCAAAGCCATTTCATTGCCAAACCAGGGGCAAGGACAAAGAGAGAGCAGTGTGATTATTTGGTATCCTGTATTTGGTATCTTCTCCTTTTCCACTTATACCTTCCTCAGCTCTTTTCACATTATACTTCTCCTTTTCTATCAGCAACACCCTCCCCTTAGTTTTCCTTTTATATTCCTTCTAGTCCTCTTCTTGTATTCCTCTGCCTTCCTCTTTCTCTTCCTTTCCCTCCATCTACATCTCCTTCCTCTTCCACTTTCCTTTCCCCCTTCCCCTTCCTTTTTTCTTTTCTCTCTCCCCTTCCATTAACCCTTCTTTATTCTTTTGTCTGTCCTCTTCCTCTTCCCCATCCCCCTTTTCTTCCTCTACTTCTTCCCCTTCTCCCCTACCCCCCTTCCCTTTTCACTTCCTCTTCCTAATCCCTTCCCCTTCCCTACCCCTTT
>BOPN01000113.1:709918-710998 GCA_017312705.2 Penaeus japonicus
ACATTCTCTGTTGTAAAAATATTCTCCATTGCAGCCTTCTCTCGACGACGTAGTGGCGAGTCCCCCCGACGAGATACACTGGCGGGGCATGCCTGGCCTTCATCATGATAGTGTTTAACACACATGGTCTCCCACACAAAATCCTTGATCTCCTCAAGTATCTAGTCATGGCTCTCACACTGCTATTACCCGCCCTCACCCCCCCCAAACCACCTTATCATGAGTAGGGAAATAGTTACGAGATTATAAATGCTTATTATAAGTAGATCCTGTATACCAACTGACCAACACCCACAAGTACAGAATTGCTTTCATCAATCATTAAACATGGTAAAAAGTATGAAGTAGGAAATAACACTCAACTACTAATAGAACTATCGTAGTACACTTTATACGCTAATCCTTTGTAGAAGGAGCCTTCTTGTAAGATATTATGTACATATATGGCTCTTTGAAGTTAATAGTGATATAGGAATTAGATGTACACAAAATGAATGTTATAGCAGTTCATGGTAAGAAATATGATTACATCATTTACTCCTAAGAACTATTTGGCTACAGAGTGTATAATAACAGCTCAGTTTCTATTTAACACGTTACTGTCGACATATAACACACTGGGAACAATATAGCAAACACTCTCGAAACAGGTCTCGACCCTTCCTAGTGAATGAATGAGCAGGATACCTGGAGTGTGAGAACTGTAGTTGTAAATATGGTCAGGATGCTAAGGGCTATGAGATGATAGGACTCGTTAGCCACAGTAAAAAAGACACGCGCTCTCTGTTTTCTTTATTTCTAGACAAGAATTATGCAAAGGCTTATAGAGTTAGTACAAGCAGAGCCAGAGTGTTGTCGTGACGCTGATCATTTATATGTTGCCTTGCTCTCGTTCACGTAGCATGTGTTTGCCACTGACAACATTAGACACGGTAGTGACACGTCAGCACAGTGCCATCTAAGCACTCCATAAAGGCTTATACATACACATATATATATATATATGTATATATATATATATATATGTATATACAGTATATGTATATATATATATATATATATATATATATATATATATAT
>BOPN01000114.1:0-12500 GCA_017312705.2 Penaeus japonicus
TGTGTGTGTGTGTGTGTGTGTGTGTGTGTGTGTGTGTGTGTGTGTGTGTGTGTGTGTGTGTGTGTATATGTATGTATGTGTGTGTGTGTGTGTGTGTGTGTATGTGTGTGTGTGTATATATCACAATCATTATCATCATCATCGTCAGCCTGTATCAATCCAATGCAGGACATAGGTCTCTCTCAATCTTTTCCAGTCATTCCGGTCTTGTGTCCTCTGATTCCAGTTTACTTCTGCGAAATTTGCTATTTCATCACGCCATCTTGTCATTGGTCTTGCCCTTGGTCTCTTTGTGTCCTGTATTTCCCATTCTGCTGTTTTCTTTGTTCGCCTGTTGTCCTGTCTCCGGTATATATGACCTGGCCACTGCCTCCATGTAGCTCTTTTTCTCTCTTAAGCTAACTCCTGTCATGAGCCTTTCTATTCCTCTTTGAGCATTTACTAATTTCCTCTCAAGCACTTAGGTCGTAGTCCATGTTTCTGACTTATATGTTATGACGGGGAAGATACATTAGTTAAAGCACACACACACGCACACACACACACACACACACACGCACACACACACACACACACACACACACATATATATATATATATATATATATATATATATATATATATATATATATGTAGAATATATATACACACATCACATATTCGGGAACTGAATAATATTTTACGGGCTTGGTAACCGCAGATTTGGGAATGGCGGGAGGGGCGGGGAGAGAAAAGTAGCTAGATTAAAAATAAATAAATAAACAAATATATAAATATATAAATTAAAAATTAACATTAACTTCAGGATGGACATGTAATCTTAAGAAACAAAAAATTACAACACCAAAGAAACGTGAGAACATTGGAAATCCTTCCATGATCTAATGGTGCAATAATTCTTATGGTAGTTGTAGTAGTGACAGTGGTACTAGCGGTAGGAATAGATATCGGGCGAAGGGTCTGTGGTGAGGATTGGGTAACGCTAGTATCTGAATTGCTAAGAATGATCATAGCAACGACAATGGTTATAATGATGATGATGATAATGCTAATGATGATAATAGTAGTATAATGATAATCACAAAATAACAATTACTATTACAGTAACAACGGTGAAGATGAATATAGCAATGTCAATGGTGAAAATAATAATAATAACATTATTACAAATACTAGTGATATTGGCAGTGGTAATGGTAATAAAGGTAACAGCAACAACAACAACAACAATAATATTGCCAACAATAATGGCACTAATAACAGCAACAAAAGCAGCTATGGCATAAACGCTAACAGTAATAATGCTAATGGTGATCATCACCGTCGCCATTATTTGACAGTATTTGTTATCCTGTTATCATCACCATCATTATAAACTTACAATACGAACACTGACGTCTGGCATATTTATGTTGTTTTTGTTTTTTAAATATTGCTGCCATTAATTACGACCAGCGTTATGATTAACCAACGCATGTGTTTGCTGTTGCCAGTTGGGTTGCACTGCAACCATAATATGCAGTCGCCTTGTAAGCCGAGCGCTCACGTAATTCAAACCTAATTTCCACATTCTTTGACAAATCTTGACCATGTCAGTGACATTGAAATCCGTTGGTGCGAGAAGACGCTCCACGGGCGTGTCCTCACCAACTCGTCCTGAGTGGTAACTTCCAAGGCCGTGGCGGCTGGGGTGGCCCTCATCGGTGCCAGTTACCGCAGCTGCGGCCTGCGGCTTCGCTCACACGAGCAGTCGGGCAGTGCGGGCTCAGTGTGCGTGAGACGCCCAAAGAAGGCTGTGGTGCCGCACGCTTACTCCGCGCACTCATCCTGTCCCGCCCCCATCGCTCGACACTTCTCTCAGGGCGCGTGCTTGGGCTTGTTATCTTAAACTAAATACATATACGGGCGTTTATACAGCCTGTGAGGCTGGATTTAGGCGCCAGCAGTTGGTCTACAAGTAGTGTGGTGCTTGAATTCCCCGAGTCTTGGATTGGAAGGTGTAATTAAGATACCGATCGGTGGTTTGGTTGCAGATAAACCGTTTGTGAATTGCAATAAAGTGCTCGTGACATTTAGTAGGCGCAGAAATTGAAAGTGTCATTTTCAAGACAGAATTCTCCACGCATCTCTAAGGTAAGTTATCAGTTGAAACATTGTCTGGTACCAGTACAGGTAGATGGTTTGTTTGTTAAAGTGGGAGACAGAACAATTCAATTAATGTAGACTGAGGACAGCTTAAGATTTTAACACAAATACCTTGGTTACGCACAGAAAGTAATCATAACATATGTAGTCTAAGGTTTATCTTATCATTACGTGCCAGTAAGAGATATGTTCTTTCATGTCTTAGCATATATCGGGAGTTTCTGATTGTTAGGGGAAGTTACCAGTCTTTGTGAATTTTACAGCATCGATGCAAACAACTAGAATAGTGTCGTCGATTATAGCACTATAATAGCGGTGAATTCCCATACACAGACTGTTTCTAACACCACTTTTATATTACATCGTATCACACCATACCACACCACACCACACCAAGCCACAACACAACATAACACAATGCGACACAACACAACACAACACCCACACACACACACACACACACACACACACACACACACACACACACACACACACACACACTCGTTCTTCGCCATGCCCATACGTCTACGGTTCTTAACAGTGTCAGATATCAGGATGTGAGTGACATGTAATAGCTAATGGCAGCATCAGATATATATATATCTACAAGAAGATAAGTTGGATATATTCTGGATGTAATAGATTCCAGGTAAATACGTTCGAAATGGGACCTCGCTGACAAAATGAAGGCTTCCAGATGATGTACTCAAGGTTACCGTATCTGGGATGTATCTCACTTGCCAGACACGACGACCTGAACCAAGTGTCTACGTAAAGGCGCGGTTAGATATGCCTGCACATAATAAGCCCCGTCTTGAAAAAAAAAAAAAAAAAATGCGAGTACTCTTGTTTCATCATGAAGACGTTTGCAGTCTTTTTCATAGTGCAATCGCAAATTATGAGATTTATATGAGAAAAGGGAAGATAGGAACAGCAATTTTACTTGAAATATGAGTGTGAGGTGGACGTTCAATGCAGACGAATCATAAGTATGTTACAGCAACATTAACTCAAGAGATTACAGCTGTTTGAGGTTTATCTTGGCAAAAGGTCGGGCGAGGAACCTGGTGTAGGAGCAGGTAAACACTGACCATCTCTCTCTCCCTCTCTCTCTCTCTCTCTCTCTCTCTCTCTCTCTCTCTCTCTCTCTCTCTCTCTCTCTCTCTCTCTCTCTCTTCCTCTCTCTCTCTCTTCTCCTCTCTCTCTCTCTCTCTTTGCACTATGTGTGATTATGTAGATAAAGTTTCCTCGTTTTTTCGCCATCCTTTTACATTTTCATGAAGTAAGAAGGTGATGTCATGCGTAAGTAGGCCAAAGTAGTTACTGTAAGAGTAATAAAAACAAACACACACGCACACACACACACACACACACACACACACACTGTACTGTACTGTATATTCACTTATTTAAATTATGTGTGTGTGTATGTATGCGTTCATGTTTGAGAAAGAGAGAGAGAAAGAGAGAGAGAGTGAGAGAGAGAGAGAGAGAAAGAGAGAGAGAGTGAGAGAGAGAGAGAGAGAGAGAGAGAGAGAGAGAGAGAGAGAGAGAGAGAGAGAGAGAGAGAGAGAGAGAGAGAGAGAGAGAGATAGAGAGAGATAGAGAGAGAGAGAGAGATAGAGAGAGATAGAGGGAGAGTGAGAGAGAGAGAGAGAGAGAGAGAGAGAGAGAGAGAGAGAGAGAGAGAGAGTAAGAAGGTATAGCTGTGTTCTTGCTTTATCGGTTGGGGCGCAGTGCGGCGCCACAGACTGACGATTTCCTTATCGAATTTCCTCTTGACAGCGATGCGACGTAATCATGACGCCCCTCTATCACTTTTTTGTCTGACTTTTTTTTCTCTTTTCGTCTTCATTATTAATGTGTTTTTTTTTTTATTCATGGTGACCCTACGTAATATCCTGTATTATAACAGGATGCGTGTTGGCCAATATATTTTAATGTCAACGCGGGCTTGAACGCTTAATGTCTGGGCGTAGAGCATCGGATCCCAACCTTTTCCACCGTGTGACTCATATAAATAACTGTTATTTCTGACTACACATAAGCCGTGCCCCTCCTCTGCAATTTTCAATAACTTCAACTAAATCCTAATCCTACAGAACAAAACGATAGATAGCTCGTACAGGGATTTTTTTTTCTTTGGTTTAAGGTCATATTTCATCCACTTAGACTTCGCAAGAAAGTTCACAATTTTGAAAGCACTGGTGGAATCAACGGTAAGTCGGCATAAAAACACGAACGGAGGAAAGTCTTTGAGGAACGAGTTGAAGATATGCTACGTGCTCGAAAATGGAAAAGGAAAACATGGATGACAGATCGCGGTGGAGAAGGCGTGTGATGAAGCATTTTGAAAGAAAGCCAGGCGAGGAAAATGTATCCGAAAGGAGCTCGACAGACAGACCATAGCAAAGGAAAGTCTTACGTCATGACGTTGGAAACATATGTACGGACGTGCCTTCACCTCAGTCCTCCGCGCACGAGTAACATTTATTTTTCCTTGAATGATCTGAGAGGATTTCACTCGACAGGTGCACTTTTAAAAGACTATCTGTTTTGGCTTATTTAGCGAAGCGCCCACCCGCGCATGATTTAGGTATGTTACTTCATTTCTAACGAAGTACAGGAAAACAGTTTTAATTTTCTGAATTTGCTAAGGGAAAAAATATAAGAATATGTGATGCGAAAGTGATGGCTATTTCTTTCTTTTGCCTTTCACTTATGCGAACACTGTTAACCCAATAACCTTCAATAATAGCATTAAGTAAACAATGGCGCAGAGAAGAAAGTCAAACAAGCAAATCCGGCGATTACATTACGCTATTAATTTTTACTAGAAATTATTTGAATTTTACTTCATTAGCACCTACCACTTCTGAAAATACTGCATCCAGTGTTTCCCCATTGCTATATGTTATTTAACTTCCGGCTGCCATTAGATTACGTGCCCAAAATATACAAAATTTCCCCACCACTGCGTTTTTTTCCTCTCTAGTAATGATAGCTAATTCCTTATCCGGCGCATTTAACGTATATGATGTGTGTGTGTGTGTGCATATATTTCTTTATATTTGTCTTTTCTCGCTCATTTTACGCGCATTTTCTATAATACTCGTTGAAAAAAAAATCAACCTCCTTAGGTGTTTGTCCTTAACCATCTTGCATTCTTTTTGTATCTAACTTTTATCTTGAAATGACCAAGGTTTGGTTTCTAGCACTTTCCTTTAGTCCTTCTCCGTTATCGAGCATTGACCTCTCATGTTCTACAGTTCTACCTCAGTGACTGATATAAAAGCCGTGTTATTATTCCGTTTGTTTGAAGCTATTGTGACACATATTTCCCTTACAGTCAGATTCATTCAGCCTCGCTCTGCAAATTAACTTTTGGTGATTCGAGGAAAGTAAAACATTTCTTCACATTCTGTGCCTTCCTTATGTAACCAACATAACTTGACATCAGACGTTACTTATGGAAAGGGTTGCCAGATTGAGGAAAGGACAGGATAGTATCATACTTTATGTGGAACGTGTAAATTGCATCCTTGGGTAGCTTTAAACTGATATTTTTTCATTAGTTGATCTACTTGTTGCATGGTTGCGTGATGAACCAAAGCTAGTTTCTCAGGGTGTGTCATGTGGCATGGGTCAAGGTTCTGATATTATTTTTATTGGTAATGACATTATCATCATAGGTTTTAAAAATACACGTTTCTTCACACACACACACATTTACACATAGACACACACACACACACACACACACACACACACACACACACACACACACACACATACACATACACACACAGTGAGAGTGAGAGTGAGTGTGACTGTAACGATGAGTGTGAGTGGATGAGTGAGAGAGAGAGAGAGAGGGGGGGAGAGAGAGAGAGAGAGAGAGAGAGAGAGAGAGAGAGAGAGAGAGAGAGAGAGAGAGAGAGAGAGAGAGAGAGAGAGAGAGAGAGAGAATTGGAACATTTCTTAGCAAGGTGATTATTCTTAGTCTGGGAGCACGTAAAGGGCGCGCCTGCATCACGCTCAACACTAGGCATGTCCTGAAGAGTATGTTGAAGGATTACGCGGGTCCGACTACCCACCCGGACGAACATCACAAAGGACTATTCCTATGTCATGTTATATATCCAATACGATAACCGACCAAAGGCGCTTTGATCTTCTGACAAACAAGTTTCTTAGCGGGGACTTCGTATTAATTAATTACCTACGTCATGAATGAGTCAAGGTTATCTATTCTGTCTTTCACTGTCGCGTGTACAGTAATTACTGATGTGTTTTATGCAATGGATATCTTCCATATCCATAACCTCTTCCGCTCACGGTGGAATGAAAAGAAAGTTAAACGTCCGCTATAGTGAAGAGACGAAACGATAAACCGTGTATTGTGTGGACGGGGAATATATTACGTTTGCGTTTCTATAACGAATCACAGAGGTCGATGCTGGTATTGTAAAGCTGAACACGACGTGAGCAGCAGCTTCGGAGCGTTATGCTGGTTTGTGTCATCTGACACAAGGATGTTGGTGGATTGGAACGATGTCTGCTTGCATGCTTGTTCATCTGCTTGCAGTTCGCCACATATCAATGTATCCTTTATAGCATTGGTAAGACCGCGGCCCAAGGAAGCTTGTTCTTCCGCGGCACTCCATGAGACGGCATGGGCCACTTTACCATCGCCAGAATCATGACCGTCGCCGAAAACTCGCTCCGTGTCTGCCGCGAGTGAATTGGCTCGGCGTTTCCTTTTGGCTCTGTGACCCGCGAAGCCGTGACGTAGCCGAGGTTGTGACACATCCCAGGCCAGATTGTCGGCTCCTTCACACGGGCGGCCGAAACGTTCCCTTTCTTCCGTGCGCCTCCCTCGGGACTCCTGCGGCGCCTCATTACAATCCTCAGCACCGCACGCCGACTGCGCTCTCATCCCTCTTCCTCCACAGTTCATCATTCATCTCCCTTAACCTCACGCTCCTTCAACCTCTAATGACCTCGTGCTTTCTAGCATTTATCTTTTTCTCGCCCACGTTTGTTGGTCCTCTTTCACATGTGTTCTGGCTCTGTGTCTTTCAAACGAACCCTCCCACGCATTTTTTTTTCTTTGGAAAAAAAAAACGAAAAAAAAACATCCTTAAGGAAATGCGGTTTTATAATCTGATGACTTTTGTGTCACTGAAGTTCATTCATTCCACAGGAAAATATCGTCGTTGTTTTTTTATGCCAATGTCCAAAGGGTGAATGTCTTCTTTCTGAAAGGTCATCGATTCCTACTCGTAATGTGCAGTGGACACGCGTAAGGAAGACTGACACATGATTACTTTTTAGATTGAGGGATGGTTGTTTTTGTTATCTCTTCTGCCATTAGTATTACAGCATACTGTTTACCACCATCACCCCAACACCATCACCACCACCCTTACCACCGCTAACACCATCACCGCCACCACCACTGCTAACACCATCACGGCTCCACAACCTTCATCACCACCACCACTGCCACCACAACCATCATTACCACCGCTAACACCACCACCGCCACCACCACTGCTAACACCATCACCACCACCACAACCACCACGACCCTCATCACCACCACCACCGCCACGACCACTGCTAACACCATCACCACCGCCACAACACCACGACCCTTATCACCACCACGAATACCACCACCACAACCATCATTACCACCACTGCTACCACCATCACGGCCCCCACAACCACCATCCCCACCAGGCGTTGCCCACACTGAGCTCGACTCACTTATGGCCTTTGGCGACCGAAGTCCTCAGAACAAAGAGTGACAAGTTGAAACAAAATCTGCTAATGAATATAATCTCCCTGATTAGCTTTGAACTTGTATTTGTTTAAGGGAATAATAAGAAAATAATGACTTGCGATAATGAGGATAAAGAGTGATAATGCTAACAGGGATGATAATGATAATAATGTTAGCAAGGATAATGATGATAATGTTAACAATATGATAATTATAATAATGTTAACAAGGATGATAATGATGATAATGTTAACAGGAATGTTAATGATAATAATGTTAACAAGGATGATAATGATAGTAATGTCAACAAGGAGGATAATGATAATGTTAACAATGTGATAATGATAATAATGTTAACAAAGATGATAATGATAATGTCAACAGGAATGTTAATGATAATAATGTTAATAAGGATGATAATGATAATAATGTTAACAAGGAGGATAATAATAATAATGTTAACAAGGATAATAATGATAACAAGGATGATAATCGTAATATTGATAATAATAACAATACTAATGACACTGATCTTAATGATAATGGCAGTACCGATTAAGAAAGTGATTATAAGGATGATGATGATGACATCACCATTACTGATTATCAATATAATGATAATAATAATGAGAAGACATATAGCGCGAAGGATTATGACGAGAATAATCTTCATTAATGATTTTCAACAGTAATGAAAATATTAATTATGGTATGCATTATTATCTCGTTTTTGCATTCGGTTTTGTTATGATATAGGTATTTGTAATATTGGCGTTCATAATTTTAGAGCTGAGATAATGGTAATGATGATAATAACTGAAAATGGAATGAGAATGATGTTTCAGTAATTATAATGGTAATATTTATGATAACGACAATGATAGAAGTAATGCTATAAATGAAAATAATTATAACAGTAATTACCGTAATGGTGATATCATTTATATAATTATCATTCATTTTAATAGTATACTCATTATTATTATCATTAACTACCATTGATATTGTTATTATCAATATTATCATCATCATAATCATTACTATCATTATAGTGACCATCGCCATTACTATCAAGTTATCCGCACATCATCGTAATAATCACTTCACCATCATCACCAGCGAATTAATATTCATTCATATTTACGATCTAGAATGTGAGGCATCTAATTATCAAAAACAAACAAATAAACAAAGCAAAAATCAAGCTTATGATAAACACGATAGAAGGAAAAATATGTTTCACCTCTAAGTAAAGACTCGAGGCATGTTTCAAGCTTAAGCTCAGAACAAGATGTTTTAGGCTCGGCAGGAGTTAGTTTGAAGGCGTGAGGAGCACACTCGCTCCAGGGATTATCGAATCTGGTAGCAGGTTGATATGCCTAACATGTCCACCCTAGTACCACTAGGTCTTCTCACTTCGTCTCTCCTCTTCGCTTTCCTTTAGTTACATGTCTTTTCCTTTCTTTTTTTCAGTTACCTCTCTTTCCCTTCCTTTTAGTCACTTTTTTTCTCTTTCCTCTGGTCACCCTTCTTCCCATGTTACTTCTGATTCTTGTTTTTTTGTATATCCTCTCTTACCAACGTCTTCTGCCAAGATGGAAACGGGAATAAAGAAGCTAATTTGGCAACATGTGACAGGTATAGGTACCCCAGAATGTGACAAACAGCTATACCATATTCCAAGCGGCTGAGAGGTTTTTCTAGTATAGTGTTTCTCATAGTGCATATAGTTTGTCTAGGTTGGAGGGAAGATCTGTCGAGAGTGACTGTTTGTATATGGGTGCGTTTATGAAATCATTAGTGTTGAATATGTATAAAATTCATCAGTCACAGTGACGGCTAGATTGATTATAAGGATAACTATCAAGTAAACATTTGAGATTTGATAGTTTTGTTATTATCTTGTTACATAATTGAAGACAGAAACAAATCCTCACCCATTTGGTTGTATTTGGTTTGGGTTAAACATTCAGTTTTACATTAATACTGGAAAATAAAGGCACTTTACATTCCACTGTATATCAGTTTCAACATGACCGAAACAGAATGAAGGACAAAGAAACATCTGTCGATTAGACTAGCTACTTTAATTCTAATGGCCACTTTTTGTGCACTGAAGGTTTAACACAATCACAAACAAATGATTTTGAAGAATGAACCGTAAATTGCGATGCTGTAGCCGGATATGTGTTATTGGCGAGATCCTTAAACCGTGTACTGTATAAAATTGCATTGTTTTCGCTTTTTTGTCATTATGGAATTACACTGAGTTGTGGAATTTAGACGTTATGTATTTCAAAAGCCTCTCATCTAATTTACGTTTTCTTAAGACTGCCTTTTACCATAGTTAAAATGGTATAAAGTGATACGTCTTTTGAGAGAGAGAGAGAGAGAGAGAGAGAGAGAGAGAGAGAGAGAGAGAGAGAGAGAGAGAGATTGCTTGAACACAAAATGCAATATTTTCACGTTGGTCTCTTGTAGATCCATTGCTTGACATCAGAGCTTTTATAACAGACTACGAAGACATGTATTGGATCTAAATATGCCGAAACACTTCCATTATTCATTATGTTTATGCAAACACAAGTTTTAGTAAATCAGGTTAAAACAATCGTTTATACTGCGAGGTACACATATCAAAACGATAGACGATAACAAGGAGATTTCACTAAGACTGATCGCAAAGGGCTCTGAAAGGGAGCCTCTCTCGCACCTCAGCCTTCTTGGCTGTTGGACCTCGTGACGGGACTGGGATATGTAAACAACACGGAATTAAGGAATAAGCCAAGATAACCTTGTCCGGTGACTTTTAACACCATGGAGGTCGGGATCCCTGGTGGTGTGAGGAAAAGCATATACACATTTTCACTATCTGCTTGACTTATGGGTTTGTGATGAGGAGATCTGTTGATGTTCCCACGCAGTGTTTCGTTTTCTTCGAATAGAAAAAAAAACAAAACATGCATGACTACTTCATGTTGACTTTTTTCCCACAAACTTTTCCTTTAAAAAACGTAGTTATGATGTGGGTGAGCTGATAACATTATTGTGGTAATGTCGATGACTACATACATTTTATAAAGATATGCAA
Source organism: Penaeus japonicus (assembly GCA_017312705.2). Lineage (NCBI taxonomy): Eukaryota > Metazoa > Arthropoda > Malacostraca > Decapoda > Penaeidae > Penaeus > Penaeus japonicus. The sequence goes on from BOPN01000114.1 coordinate 11,028, forward strand.
AAAGACATGTAAAACCATTGTTGTTGAAAATCCTTTGGGCTGTGAGACACTAAGTCATATACAGCCTGAGAACCTTCACTTTTGTTCTTCCCTGTACAATCTTACTCAGTTTATATAAAATATTACATAAATTGTAAGAGCCGTAGTACCACGCCAAAATGTCCACTCGGCAGCATAAATGCTAGAACTTTAGTAAGACTTAAGGGATGATGAATGAACCGTGAGCATGAATTTCACGGCAACATCACGACGCATCAAAAGGTGCATTGGTTCCTCCAAGCACCAGCTGTGGGCCGGTAAGAGCAGCGGCCTTTCACTCTAATGAGGAAGATTGCGGCTTGCTAGGTAGCGGTGAAAATCCTACATCACAGACAGCGCCAGGGAGGTGTGTCAATAGGGTGCACTCATTGCTATTCACTCACTAGAAGGGCCATTAATGAATGAATAGTATACACAAATTCCAACAGCTAGCAGAATGAATGAGCTCATTTTGCCAGAAGTAGCATACCCCTTTTCGACCTGACTGAATGTCAAGACTTTTTTTTGACATTTTGCGTATCTTTCAAATTCACACGTTTCTCGATACATATATGGAATCTGGGATTCGAAAGCTTTATTTCCAACAAAACCAAGCAGAAATTTCAGCCGGCTATGAATTTGGGAAAAAATATACATAACACTAATGGTTATTCATATATTTTCGTTCACCGAAAGAAACTACGAAGAGTTGTAGCATTTTCATTCAACTGAAATCACGTGAAATAACACACAGAGAAGTAGGTTGATAAAATACAGGTGGAATGAGGATCGAATGATAAAGGCTGAACCGATAAATCAAGAAATATAAATAAACAGCGCGTTATCTCCCGAGCAGGCGCTCTTACTTAAATCTTAGGATTCATTAGTAACACATGAGCATCAATAGTAACTATTATACCGTAGGAAAAGAGTGGGAAAAAACATAATCCTTGTTTAAATTACCTGGGAAACTGATAATATGGACAAATAAATAGATCTAGTGGGAATGAGGGCTTAGTGATAGCGACGGACAGTGAGCTCTGTCAGTACCAAGTGCCTGGAGAGGTGTTATGTTCACCCTGAGATACGCTGTGCGGTTGTACTTCTTAACCAGCCATCCTTTCTCCCCATAACTGCGTAGTGTATCTTGTGACTTTTTTTTACCTTTTTTTAGTTTTGGTGGTCGTTTTATTCCTTTTCTTGCATATCAGAAATTTAGATTTTTTTTCCACACTATAAACTTTTTGATGGGTATTTTAAGTTGGGCCATCTGTGTTCATGCCGCAAGGGGTGTTTAAAACACAACGTGATATTGTTTATGTTGTCAGAAAAAAAATATTTATTAGTGTTACGCGTATTAAGGATACGTTTGTCAAACCTTTTTTTTGTGTAAGTCAAGGCGAAACTTAGTCCTGGCCACTCAGGTCATGATGACCCTGTTTTCTTTATATCTTG
>BOPN01000114.1:62500-90000 GCA_017312705.2 Penaeus japonicus
AACAAGACATAAGATCCTTACCAACAGTGACTGGAAAAGTGTGTTCATCATTAATTTGTGTCTCTACCCAATCCATGAGGTGTGATATGTATTGTGGTGCAGGGAGGGCTGTCGGCTTCTTGTACTTGCCACCGTCAGCCCACAGGTATTCGAACTTGGGACCTCCCGACATCGTTGGGCAGGAACTCTCCGTACAATATTCGCATACTGTCCCGTATATCAAGTTGATTCGGTTGAAGAAATCCACCACTAGAGAAGAAAATACCATTAAGAATAAAGTATTCCCATTACTAATATTGATTATAATAAAAATTACAAGGATTGAAGAAGGGCAGATAATAATCTTAAGTTAAAAACAAGCATGCAATTTGTTTTCAAAATTCATGTAAATGGTCTAATTTCATCAACTAACCATGAACAGCAATCCAGTCATTGAGATCCTCTCCGGGCGGCAGAGAAACCACCGACCGCAGGTTGATTCCCGAGCTGAGTGACGCCTGCGCCTGCTTGTGGAGTGAGTACTTGAGCGTCCCAGGCTCAAATTTCTTCTTTGGCCTGAAGGTCTGTAATTTAATTGGACTGCTTACATTTGCCCATTACTATAACTCACCCACCTTAAAACCCATGTGCAAACTACAGTATGTGTGTGTAAGCTATGTGTCTGTGATCATCAACATTCAAATGACTTGTGACATCAAACGATTAGCTTCACTTCATAGTGATAAGTTGGAGAAAAAAACATATATATTATGACATGAAATTCTAAGTCTAAAAAATACACATATCAAGGACAACAATCATTCTTGTATGTTAGTTAGTTATATACATGAGTTCATGTTTAGAAGACATACACACACACACAAATGTAGACATCAAAAATGTATTTACGTCTATAAAATACATGCTTGTAAAATTTTAGATGACCCATCACCTTAATTTCAAATTCAATGACGTTTTATTGATTAATCATGTATTAATCATATGTTTATTAGAAGACATATGGAACAATTGGGTAATACATGTAAAGCCTGTTATTTTCATGCACTGGACAAAAGATTGATATTCAGAGAGCAAGCAGTGTATCCATAATGCATTTTTGGCTTGAATATGAAAACAGCTGAGATCAAGTTGTAACCTAATCTGTGATTTCAAGAAATGAATCAGAGTTATGCATCTAGCGGAAAAAAAAATACATCTTTGAGAATAATGATCAAATAAAAGGTTTATTAAAAGCTTTTCCTTATTTACAGCCTACAGATTTTCCTACTCATCATGGCATAAAGAGTAGAGATCATGAAACAGCTGTTTTACAATTCAGTGCAACTCAGAAATATGCACACTTAACTTTACCATATAACAAAGAATCTCTTTCTATGTCACTAAATCTAAGGAATATCAATAAATTAAGTGTAATAAACAGTAATCAAAATATATCAACTATTATGCATGAAGCATCTCAGATAAATATAACAACATAAGATCAATAAAATGTACAATACCAAATAAGCATAAACCCTTCACCAATAAAAATAAGTCACTATTCTTCTAAACTTCAAATACCTTTGCAATACAAATATCTTTACACTTTTCCCGTTTCCTTCCCCCTCTCCCCCTCCCTTCCTTCCTACATCATCCCTCTCTTTGTTTCTTTCTTCCTTTCTTCTTTTTTTCTTATCACTTATTGTCTCTTGTCATTGTTGCTCTTGCTTTTTCCTCACTCCATGCTTGGTCCCTGTTTCCTATTCAATTTTGTCTCACACACTGTATCTCTTTGTCTTTATGAAGCTTTTGGGAGTTTCGTCTGATAATGGTAAGGTTGATATAGTTGAATTAAAGATTTATAAATATATGCTTGAAATGTGCAATATACTATTAATATGTCTCTTATTAATCTAATATGTTACACAATTGAAATAATTGTGCTAAATTATTTTTTTGGAATAAGATATACCCTTACATATTGTTCATAGTTTTATTTAAGTAGGCTTTCTGTTGGTGAGTTTGAAATATATTGATGATGCTATCTAGATTTCTAGAATATTGCATTAATAGGTTACTGGCAACTTTCCTTATTGCAATCTAAACAATATGGTTTTGGTTTTGATTATACTGGTAGATGTGATTCCTTTTGGATATACATATGATACACACCATTAGGTAAAGCTATGTAATTTTGATACTTCATTTATAAGCCCAAGTCATGCTGATGATGGTCACTCTTGCAGGATAGCTGTCAACTTCCCACAGTGATGTTATTTTCAATTAGAATGATATTATTAAATGATCACTGAAATATAAAATAATTTTGACAAATAATGAAAGCAGTTTGTCAAATATTTATTGAATAACTATAAAAAAAAGTGAAACCTCTATAATAGATAAACACAAAATCCACCTTTGTAGAACCTCAATACAAATGTTGATATGGTATTGCTTTAGCATTTAACCAGAAGAGCCCATGTGGATTTTGGTGGTTTTGTCATCAATTGATATAAGCCTACCACCAATCTCGTGAACAAAAAGTTGCATGTGGTCTGCCAGTTTTACTTTATTCTTTGTACTTATATTGAGAACATATTTTTCCTCCATACAATGCTTGTGGGTTAGATATGCACTTTAGACATTGTTTCATTACTGTCATTAATGTCTGGATGTCCTTTCTCTTCCTCTCTTTTGCAGTCGATCCAGGGAGTATCAACTGAATGATTCAGCAGCATATTATCTCAATGCTCTAGATCGGATTTCTCGCCCAGGCTATGTTCCAACTCAACAAGATGTACTGCGCACCAGAGTGAAAACAACTGGCATTGTTGAGACCAACTTCTCCTTCAAGGATCTCAATTTCAAGTAGGGACCAGTCTTTCAGTTTCCTTTGGTTTTAAAGGTTTGTTCATGTACAAATAATGACAAACCCACACATCTAGTATTAAGCATATTATGAACAATGCACATAATGAGCTAAACTTTCCAGGCTGTTTGATGTTGGTGGCCAGAGGTCAGAAAGGAAGAAATGGATCCATTGCTTTGAAGGAGTCACAGCCATTATCTTTGTGGTTGCTTTATCAGGTAATAGGAATGTCAGCAGCTGATATTATTTTGATTTGTTTTGATTGATAGTAGTAATGACATGCTTACATACAAACAAACCAGTGGAGATATTGTGTAAACAAGTTGAAACAGCACTTTTGATGCTATAAGTAAAACATATTAAAGGCTAAGGAGAAAGGTTTAAATAACTTCACTCATAAAAAGTATTTGAAAACTTGAGGTAGCTGTTAGCTTAACTCCTTTTGTCCAGTGAAGCAGTTACTTATCTTGATTTTATTCCCATAGCAGTTGTGCTGGACAGTTTTCATTTTCTTATTGTTGACAGATATTCAGATCTGAAGTGTGTACAGTGGTGTTAAGTATCACATTTGACTTCCAGGTTATGACTTGGTACTGGCTGAAGATGAAGAGATGAATCGTATGATAGAAAGTATGAAGCTCTTTGACTCCATCTGTAACAACAAATGGTTTGTGGAGACCTCAATAATTCTCTTCCTCAATAAGAAGGACTTGTTTGAAGAGAAAATTACAAAATCTCCACTAACGATCTGCTTCCCAGAATACACAGGTAAGACTGATTCAGTTGAATAATTTTGTACCCTTTTGGCAATTACTATAAGTTTTTTTTATTTTTGGTTAATGATTTAGAGAAGTAATCATTTGAAAGCAAAGAGAGAAGAATGCAAATTAGTACTAAAAATAAACCTATGTAAAAAAAATTCTCTGCATGATGAATATTGCAGTTTATACTTATTGTCTTTAGAGAGCAATGTTTTCCTGTAATTTTCTCTGAATATGTTAGTGATGTAAAGACTCATGAAGATTATACCCAAACAGGGAGCAACACCTACGATGAGGCAGCAAATTATATTCGCATGAAATTTGAGAATCTTAACAAGAGGAAGGACCAGAAAGAAATTTATACTCATTTTACGTGTGCAACTGACACCACCAACATACAGGTATGAAATGGGAATATTTACATTATTATGGATATTCATGTCACATATAACATTTGTATAAGTAATGTTTTTGATCTAAGAACAACATGGAATAAGTGAAAGAAGAAATGAAAGTGAGATCAGAGTTGTAATCTGATTTCAACATTCTAGATAATATATAGTTTTCACATTTTGATGATTTATCTTTTCATTTTTTCCAGTTTGTGTTTGATGCTGTAACAGATGTAATCATAAAACACAATCTTAAGGACTGTGGGCTCTTCTAAAGTATCTTCTGTAAATACACGGGTGGTTGTTAGCAAGCCATATATTCGGAGCCTCATGCTCAGACGAGCCGGAGGGGCAAGAAACCTGGCTATTGGCCCTGCCCATTACATTCCCCTGTGGATAGTTCACACCAAAGTATTATTATACTGCTTGGACACAATAGCCAGTTTATTTTTTTCTGAATGAGCTGAAAAGAAAATTTATTGCAAGCATAAAGACATGATTAAATGTTAAATTCAGCTAGAATTTGGTGTGCACAATTGGACTCCAGCCACACTGCACAATGGTACATGGTACCAAGATTTCTTTTCCAACTATGTATTTTTCTCTACTTGGAAATGTGCACAAATTGTATGGACTTTGTGTGCCATGTGTTATTTGGGCCAGTGATTACTGTTGGTGTTGTGGGCATGTTTACCAGTCAGATGTTCTGCTTCTTTGAGTGACAATCGTGATTATTATTTCTTCCTGAAAGTGTATGTATGGAATATGAGGAATGAATTGATTTCTTTTCTTTTCTTTATCATGGATGTGATTTTGAGTGGGATATTGAAGCTAGCATTTTAATTTTAAGATAGCAGCATGTGGCAACCAGAAAACATGTCTTGAGTCCTTAATTGTGTTTACCTTTTAAATATGTGTAACAGCAGTGATGTACCTCTGACTTTTTACTCTGTATTTGTCACAAATGTAGATGTGAAGACATGAATGCTTCACTGCATTAGCTCAACCGAGTGACATGGAGAGTTCTTATTCTTGGAGTTGTTGGTCTTAGTTGTATAGCTAAGAACAGATAAACCTTGAGAAGAATTTCTCTTAATGGTATGACTTTTATTCTGAAAGCTTTTTATCTGTAGAAATATTTTATTACACAGGCAACAGAATGCCAAAGTTTGTCATTTCCTTTTTCATCATAGCTTATTACATTCATCTGCAAAGGATATATTTGAAGTTTGCTTGTAGAAATGTGTTCTGTATGATTTGGAACTTCTAAGTATATCTGATATTCATGATGACTTGGATTTAATTTGAGTTCTAGATACAGGCAGGAGGTTGTTAACAGAAGGAAGCAGGGACCATTCTGATACATTCTAAACTTTTATATATATATATATGAATATATATAATTTCCTTGTATTTTTCTTCCTACAAGTGTTTGGTGGTTTTAGTTGTACAGTGTATATTTATACTTGATCAGTGTGGCCAGTTTTAAACCTTATCCTTCTTTGTTCTGTCAGCGTTCTCCTGCCATAAACTGGATTCGCAAAGCCCTGGGCATTTTTCAGCTTCTGCCAAAGTTTTCCCTAGTTTTTTTATTTTTGCTATAAAAATCAATCTCATCAGATTTGTTTCAGTTTCAAGTTTTTGTGGCTATGTATTTATGTAAACCAAAGCATTTATCTGAAATTTTTGAAAGATCTTTCCATCCTTACAGTAAGGTTGCAGAATGGGCAAGAAATTAGGGTAGACTTCCTGAATGGCAAAAGCTCCAGTGCTTATTGCTTCTTATTGCTGATTTTCTATTGTGGCATTCCTTTCTCTTGTAAATTGTAACTCAAGATGTGCCTGTTCATTAGTAGAGCTGTGTAGACTTGTATCTGCCGTTTGCAGAGTCAAGAAATGGGAGGGAGATGATTTATATTACTATAGCTATAAATATCAATATTCACTCCTTAATTGTTTGCAATTTTCCATCTGTGAATGTATGTACAATACAGATTAAATTTCATTTTATCATATCAGTGTGTAAGTGTAATCTTCCTGCAGAGGCTTGCCAAATTAATGTCTTAAATATTGGATCAGAACTGAGGAATGAAGTTGTAGTATCCATATAATAATTCAGAATTCAACAGAGAAGTGATAAATGTACAGAGATGATTTGAGTTAATATTACACTTGGCTGTGGATAGCTCCAAATAATTATTATTGGGGTCATTTCAAGTCAAGTGAGATTTAAAGAATTATGAAACCAGCTAAATCCATATACCCAAACTGAGTGATAAATGTAATAGTAGCAGCCAGAAAAAAGCAGCATTCTTTAGAAGGCATTTCTCTTGTTTTCCAGTGATGCTTTTTCAATAATTAAACTTTTCTATATTTAACCAACTGAATGTAACATGTGCCGAGTGATTGATGTTTGTGTACATGGCTAAATTACAAGTGCCAATAATCTCTGGAAGTTACATCAGTTATGATGGTTTGGCTTTTCAAGTATACAATGTTTAAAGAATTAGGCCTTTTTCATGTGTGATAGAAGACTTAACAATTTGCTAAAATTTTGAGGAAAAGGTTTTTGGTGGGCTTGCCTTAAATTTCATAAGAGAAATTACTAAGTAAAAGAATAGAGAATGCACTTTAGCATCTTGCTGCAAGAATATGCTTTCAGCTTATAAAATTTTTGGTTTGTATTCATGGACATTGTCTATATTTAAAAAAAAATTAAAAAGTGGATTCTTAAAAGTAATGAAGTCTGGATTTTGAATTGTTCTTTATATACAAGTTCCAATGGCATTAATATTCAGCAGCATGAAGTTTGACTTTCTTCAGGGCCTCAGCTGTTAAGACCTGGATTACTTTGAACTTGTACCATAATTTTATCATCCGAGACCTCAGGAAACCTTTAAAAATTACACATACACACTTTGCTTCCCAGATTTTAGATTTTCAATAATTCACTTCTCAAAGGTGCAAAGACCTGTGTCCAATATTTGTAAAGAATTATGTCCATTTGTTTTGCTTTCACAACAATTTACTATTTGGTATTGCTCTCCAATAAATTTAATGTTTGACCATGAAAATTTTAATTGAGATTGTATTTGCGGAAATTTATTTGGGCCTGTAGAGCAAATTTCAATAATTTACTTGCATTACAACTAGTTTATCTACTTTCAAAAGGACATCTAGTAACCCTGGTCTTTCACACACAAAAATAATAAAACATGGGAGATATAACCCAGTCATTTATTCTTGTACAGAATTTTATACAATAAATAACTTCTCCATAATGTGTTTGTGATATCCCTTAAATATTATTCAATGAAAAAGAAACTCGACCAAACAGCAAGGCATTTATTTATTTCATCAGCATCCCACTTCTTAAGAAACCAAGTTAAGCTGACAATGTCACTGCATCAGACTTATACAAGGCACTTAACATTGTACAAAAATAGTATATGTTCTAACTAAAAGCATACAAATGTGGAAAGATACATTGAGAATATACTACTCCAAATCTCGTAACTTGCTATTCCTCTCACAGATTACAAAATGCATCAAATTACAAATATTGCAAGTCCTTGAAACAGGAGACTAGAATCATAATGCGTACCACTGAAATATCAACAAGATTTGAGATTTCAACTGAACCTCCTGTTATAATTTCATTACTGGAAGGAAGTTTATGTAAATGCTCTAATATCAAATGACTTCGTGAATGATCTGTCACCACAATTGCTCAGTTGGGTAGTATCTGCAGAACAGAACTAGATATTAAAGCTGCAACTCGTTTTCTTGTCACATTGGTCTGTGTTTATATTAATATTTTTTGCCATACAAATGAACCAAGACTTTATGCTATGCAATAATACAAATTATCACTTCTGATCTAGGCAGTATTCTAAATTTTGAAATCCTCAATAGTTACATAATTTTTAGCTGAATATAAAAGTACAAACTATCATTCTAAAATTAGAAGTTTTCAGAACACGTCCTATAAAAAATTAATCGAAAATGTACTTTCTCAAACTTATGAAAGACAAACTTCACGTGTGAGTGACGTATACATTGAAACTAAGCTTAATATGGGACAGATCTCTTAATCTTTATGCTGGCCACCAAGTTATTCTGAATGTCAAAAAATAGAGCACTTCACATTTATCACATGTAACTATTTTTCAGCACCCATAAATGAGTGCCCTACCCTCCACACAAGCAGCTTCCTGAATGAACACAGTCACTGGCTGAATTCAAATTGATTTGATCTTAGATAAAGTTCTCCCATAGGAGCGTCTGCAAATAACAAAATATGCATTACTTTCAAGTAATGTTTTACAACATTCTACTTCTGTCAAAAATAAAGAACTAGTCTTTAAGATATGTAACAAATATTTTATTCTGCATCCCATATACTGATTCTATTTTTGAACAGTATACTTACAACTTAGCTTCATTACCTAAACTTTTATAATTTAACCAACATGGAAGCTTCTTTGAGTTTAAAATAAAATATAATACTCTGTCAACAGGCAAAACTATACTGAATTAATGTTGTACATATAGTTCTAAACTAGAATTGCACAATAAAACAACAACCTCATAGCTGCATAACTTTCCCCTTTACAACAAAGAGAAGAATTCAAGTACACCTTAATTGTTCTACTCTTAAAACACCTGCAACTATGGACACAATTCTCGTGCACATCAGAAATCAACATGCTGAATTTTGATCCATACACATTACACCAAAGTGATGTGCATTACAAAATAATTAAGTAGTGTTGTCACATCAAACAAATTCACAATCCAATATCTGGTTACTAGGACATTTGGTAGTGCTGGCAGTCTTAAAAAGTGACTTGACTGTTTGAAAAATCGCGGCTTTTATACAAGTAGCACAAATCAAAAGAAAAAAAAGAAAAAAAAAAATCAATAGAAAAAAAATGAAATACAATTTGGACAAATATTACAGTCTGTGCTAGGAAAGCCATGCACCATCCAGTTCTCTATTTTTCCTCCCAGATATAGAAAAACTGCAGTTGTATGGACCAACATCAGAGTATGCTGAAGGTTACAAACTGTGTCACTTTTCACTCTCCCATGCCTATATAAGATACCTGGAGTATTAAAAGCTACTATAATCATTGCAAATTTGTAGGACTGATGCCAAATAGTAGAAACAACTCTTCAAGCTCATATGATTAATATGGGTTGCAGATCTTTTCTATAAGCAATACCAAATACAAAAGCACAAAAGCTAGACTGAACATGTTAAGTATAGCTAAAATCTTGTCAAATCCTAACACAGCTGGGATGTGCTAGAATCTCATAGCATAAATTTTAGTTATTTGGGAGAAAATGGTCGGAGGTGTTCATCTGTATTTAAGTTGGTGGTGATGCAACAAGGGTGGCACCTGCAGCAGCTGCTGCCTCAAGTCTTGCTTTTAGTTCAGGTTCCAAATTTTGTGCAAGGGAAGAAACTTGATCTGGGAAATCCCTATTGACACTCGCCACAAATTCTTGGACCAGATGATTTGTCTCTGAAAATCACAAAGTATGAATATTGATCTTCACATGTACATTTAGTGAAATCTCGATTGAAGATCAGGGAAAAAAAAAAATATGCAATAAACTAGATCTCACTTATTGTATCCTGAGATGAGGATTCAATCCTACTTTAAAGAGGTTAAAAAGCTTAGAAGTTAGAAAAACAAAAGAGCCTATGAATTTACAGAAAATTTCAGCTAAACATCTTTACATATCTATATTATACTTTGACATAACTCAATAATCTTGGGTTTTATCTCTGTTTATTTTCTTGCTTTACTGGTAATAAATTTAGCCAAAAGTTACAATATAAATAACTTTTCAATGGATGTTTCATATCTCATCTGTTTTATTTATGTTTCTTATGATCATACAAATTAAATGATCACATTCATCTATCTCTCTCTATGTGTATTAGAAAAAGAACTTACTCTCATCAGCTTGCTTCGTAGTGTAGATAAGAGATGCAAGTCTCAAGATGGGCACCAGGTTCTGTGCCAGCAATGGGTGCTGCATGCGATATAGCACCAGGAAGCACTCGAAAACGGTTGGATTCTCTGCAAAATCTTCCCTCAGAGGTAGACAACCAAGGACCACTGGGAATACCTATGCAAGAAAAAGGTTCACAAAATTAAACATATGTAATAAATTATCTGGATAATCGAAAAAATAAAAACCATATATCTTACACACACAAACACACACACACACATTACCTCACTAACTACATTTACACAACCTTTCTGACTCACCTGCTCTAAGGGTACATTGGTTGGGCTTGTAGAAATAAGTCTAGCAACAGCCCCACAAATATTGTCTAATGCTCTGGGAAAGGTCTCTTTACTTAGAGCTGCAGACAAAGTTGCAAGAATGTTGTTGTAATGTCCAGTTATGGCCTCACCACCTATTGGCAAGAAAAAAAATTGGATTATGCCTCATTATTACATTATCCTTTCAGGTCATAAATCCTAAATAACAGAGTATAACTGACAATTATTCTCATACAACTTGCAATTTCAATATATACCATGTTGGCCAAGCACTCCTAGGCCATAGATTGCATTTGTGCGAACTTCATCATCTTCGTCCGCAGCACCCTGTTGAAACAGAGGTAGCAACTGGGGCACAAACTGTCCACTGGCTGAGCCTAGAGCTTCTACAGCTTCTGCTAATGTTCCTAAGCTGAATGATCTCTCAGCAACACTGCAACTCTTTTTCTGAAAAAGTGATATAGATAACTTAGTCCTATTGCTAAATCTGCCAATATTTATTAAAAAATAAAAATATCTTCAACATACATGTTATGAGCATGAAAATCAGTATTTTACAATACTTACAGTTTTATTGGCAAAGAGAGGCAGCAACTGAGCAAACTGTGTTGCAAAGTCTGCCTGTGGCATGGCCTTTCCCAGACTTGGTACAACTTCACCAGCATATTCCACCAACATTTCATCATGTTCTGCTTCACCTTCATCTTCACTACTAGCTTCATCTGCCATGTCTTGACACATAGTCTGAAAATATTAAAACATTTCCACATTATATCCTATTAGCTTACTTTAAGATGCTTCATTATTAACCCATTCATGACGGGACGTATTTTTTGTGTTTTCCTACTGTGCAAGGCCGGTCTGAACCTGTTTTTCACCCACCCTATCCTTATGGTTTGCATGACTGGGTCTACAATGTAAAGGCATGTAAAAATATTGCCATGTTCAGAGGAATTATTTTAGTTGAAAATCATGTTACAGCAAAGCCTTTCTAGTGTTATTTTATTGAATTTTGCCTATATTCTTCACTTCTATGTGATAATACCATGGAGAGTGGAAGCAATCTTTTAGTTAGGTATCAAAAAAGATAAGATGTACTTATGTAACTTCAACAAAACAAAACAAAATCCAACCCCCTGAAACATACCCTTCATAGATGGGTTAAACAACAACTGCAACATACAGCATTTGCAGTATAGAATTCAGTCATATGTCCAGATTTCCAAATGAGCCGTAGAGAGTTTAAGGTCATGTACCTTTACCCTTTCATTAAACTTACATGGCATTACACAGTTTTTTCTTCATTGATCAATGCTCAGCATGCATTTCTTTTTAATAATAATGAGGATGATGATGATGATGATGATAACAATAATAATAATAACAGAAATTACCCAATCTTTTAGTTGTTGCTATTATTGCACACAATAAGGATGGTAATAATCATCCATTCTTAGTCAAGGGAAGACTTCAAAAAAAGCAAATACATTTGTACATACAAAGAACTATAAAATTGTATTACCTTCTTGAGCATAACATCCTTCACACAGTTGATAATAGCCTCCAGATGACCCGGAGGAACAAGAACAGGTGCTCCAGCCTCCTTTAAAACCTCTGCATAGGCTTCCAAGCAAGCCATCACAACAGAACGTTCTTCATCAGTACGGATCAGCTCCGACAACTTGGGAATCAATACTTGAATCCACTTCTTGAAACCTTAATAAAATAAAATAAAATGAAAACTATGAAAATATATCCTTTTAACCCATTACCGACAGGACAGTTTTAGCTCCAAATGGTCTAAATGCCAGGGTATTTCAAAAGCATAAACCTAATGTCTAAGGCTATTTGTCTGCTCCGGTCACAGCCTGGTGCGCCGGCCAGAAGAAAAGCCATGACAAAATATCTTGTCCTTGGTACTGCCACCACTCAATGTGATATCTTGTCAACTGGCGTTAATTGGTTAACCCGTTAACAATGGGTGACTAAATATCATGTCTAGTGGTTTTTGGGCCAGACGCCGTGGATGAGTTATTTTGCCCAGGCCGGCACGCCGGGTGCACAGCACTCGCTCGCAGCCAGTGCGACCAAGAATCCTGACGTGTTAGGCTTATGTGTTTGAATGTCCTGGCATTTCAGCCATTTAAAGCCAAATTAGCCCTGTCGGGAATGGGTTAACAAGAGTACTCAAGAGGAGTCCAAAGTACAAATTTATTTGTAGACAAAACTGACTGGTTGGCAATCATGAAGAGCAACTTTTGCCTAATATTCATACAAAACAAAATCAAATTTGATAATGTATGTGTAAAATTCTAGATCACAGCTACAAAAATGGATATCATTTAAACACATTAACCTCAACTATGACACATGCTGCATTTTACCTTCTGCTGCTTCTGGCGCTGAGCTCTTGGCCAGGCTGTTAACAAACTGTGCCATTGCACCAACTGCTGCTTGGCGTACATCCTCACTCGGATAATTCAACATCTTGTAAACTTCCTCTCCACAGGTATCAGTGTATGGCAGGAATGAATCCCTGAAAGCCATAAGATCAAAAATAAATAAGCAAATCCTTACAATCCTCAAAGTGCAGAGGGAAATATAACCTATCTATGGGGCTTTACATCAGACACTTATATCCTACATGAACTACTTTACACACATTTTCAAGCTTTCTTCTTACCCGCAGTGTAGGGAAAGTTCCCGAAGAGCAACACAAGTATCCTCCTTCTCCTCAAGGAAGGCATTTTCCACGGAATACCCTGCCACATCTTCGTCTTCTGGTTCATCATTGGCCAACAGGTCAACCTCACCTTCCTCATCTTCAGAGTCACTCAAGCCTTCAATGGTTGTTGGCAATCCACCTTCATCATCCTTAAAGTGGGTCTACAGCAAAGGATGTGTCAATATCTTTCACGCTTTCAAGATGTTCGTGAAACATTTAAAAGTCTTCACATGTATATCAGTCAAAAATGATCTATTGAGATGGGTAGAGATACATAATAAGAGCTACAGTAAATTTACAGGAAAACAGCTAAGGCTACTCACCACAACCCCATCAGTGCTTCTCAGGGACATCATCATACATTTCATAACTTTGGGCAGGTGTGGAGCCATATCACCTTTCATTACAGATGCCAAAGACGCAAAGAGTAAATAACAAGTTTTTCGTACATCTGGATCATCTTTGCGTTCCATGAGCCCTAGGCCCAGAGCAACACAATCTGGGGCATATACTGAGAAATTTTCTACACCCATGCATCGTGCCAGTTGTCCTAGAGTGTCTGTGAAACAATGCATATAAAATTTTAGAAATAGAGACAACAGCATTACCTTAAATCATAAAGATTTTTCATCTTCGTATCTAGAGAGCATCCATGCATAAATGGTAAACAAGAAAGATAGAAGAAAGTTTAGAAAATAAAATTTACTTATTAGCAGGACATAAAACTGTTGTTAGAAAATGCCTGAGAATTTCAAAATATTGAAGACAGGTACTGCTTCTCTATCCAGAACCAGAACTTGCACTTCATTGATTTGAAATTGATGAATTCATTACTTTTCCACAACAATGACATATCTTATACTTTACTTACTGATGGGTAACAGCATAATTTTTTAAAATTCTACTTATTTTATCTGATACAATAATTTGATTATATCTCTTCCAAATGAACCTATTCAATGTGATGCTCAATGTGGACAGTATAATTTTTCAATTATTGTATGGTGTATAATAGAATATAAAATACAGTTTGAGAGCTGCTTAACATTATAATTGCTAAATAGATAAAGGCAGAATCAGTTTAACTCATTAATGCCGGTGATGCGATATCCCAACTGACGCTGGACGATTGCGCTTGCAGTAGTTGGCAGCGACCAGAGCCAGAGCCATCTGAGCCATTGGCACTGGGCAACATCATATGATCTCTCCTTTATAACATACATTTTAAATCATTACCTGTATATAATCATATGAGTTCCATTTGTCTAGACACATTCTTATTCAATTATGAAAATAATGTAAACAAATACAAAAAACTATTATCCTCTCTGTTGATGTGGGTGGGTTAAAAGTGCTCATAGATTTACAGCAGCATCGTGCTGGGTGAGATCTTGCACTTAGTCACTACGTTTGCTTGTTATCTAGCCAGTGGGAGCAGCTTTACACAAATATAAACCCTGGCATCAATGGGTTAACATTAAGTCCTATCCAGCATAAACTTGGTCAGGTGGGTCAGTCCTATCCACTACGAGTGTGGATGGCCTGTCAGATATTGACAGGATTTTTTCTAATATTTTCTTTATGAGTGGGATGTATGGAGCATCATCTACTAATATTTCTCTTTGGCAAGTTTCCTCCAGCCACACCCACTGTATCAGGTCCCATATCTAAGCCCCTTGGTTCTTTGTTTCTACTTTTGTTTTCCTTTCTTATGAATGAAATGTATGGCATATTTCATGCAGGCACCATACTCTTATGCGACATGCAGTGTAGTAGACTTATAGTTTATTTTTGTATTTATTTATTTTTTTAATTATTTACAGATCTAAATGAACATTTCAAAGTTTTCTGTGACATATCTTATCTTTATTAATATGTGTTATTTGTAATAGTTTTTCAACTTTGATGCTCTGCTGTGTGGTCTGTATTTGATAAGTCAATGAAATATACATTTTCTGCCTTGCATTTTTTAAGGGTTAATTATTTAAGATTTCTTCTTCTCCCCCCCTTATACTGAGCCCTAAATATGTTCAAAGTAAGTCATAAACAAAAAATACATTGACATGTTTTCCTGTTGTGTGAAGTTACTAATTTAAAAACATGGCTGTCTCAAGAAAATACAGGAGAAAAAGAAGAAAAAAAAGTTGGTGTAAGAACAACTAAAACTGCAAAATGAAGCAGAGAATTTGTTGTAACAAATATGTATTCTCTTTTGTTTTTTATCCTCTGGTACATGTCCCTTATTACATGTATAACAACCATTACAGCACTTTAACTAAAGGTGAAAGCTTCTATAACTCAACGTAAAACAATGTAAAGTAAAAAGGAATCGATAATGAATCCTATTAACAGGTTTGTGAAAAGCTAGATGCACATTAACTTCATCCAAGTGTAATGCTAACATACCTATGGACTGAACTTGCAGTGTCATAGTTTCCTCTGTTTGGTCTTCTGTCAAGTAGCCTTTCAACATTTCTACAATTTGTTGGAAATAGGGAGCCATATGTTCTTTTGCTGCATTTGCTGAAATAAAAATGAACAAGGTTAGAATCTGAATAGAAAAGAAGGGGCAAAAGAGGAGAGAGGGAGGAGATGAGGGAAAGGGAGATATATGGAGGAGGAGATGAGGTGTGTGTGTGAGATAATATCTCTCACACAAACACACACACACACACACACAAGGGGGGGGGGGCTCTTGTGAAAACTGAAATGCAACTTTGGTAAGAAAAGTAGCTATATTTCAATCATGCATAAACAATTAGGGATTATAATTGTAATCATAGGCTTTACAACCTATTAAATTGAAAAATCAGAACACATCTATTCTACATAAGATTTTTGGCATGTTTCAAATTGCCTCATTTACACAAATATCTTATATTTCATTAAAAAACAACATAAAAAACTAACCAGTGGCACCAATGGCACTTATGGCCAATTCCTTCATGTGAACAGAAGTTGGAGCAGCTAGCACTGCAAGGAGCCTCTCCATAAGTGATGGGAGATGTGGAAGTAACTCTGCCTCAAGATTTTCACAAAATACTTCAAGGGCATAGAACATGCGATCAACACCTGGTGGGTCACTTCCACCACTGCCAACAACTATGCAAGTCTGCAAAATAAAGTATGGTATTCATAAGGGTAATGTATTGTAACCAGGCAATTCTTGAACATCCCCTTACCCAATATCTGCATCAGGGAGAAACATTCATATCTACACAAGCAAAAGTTAAAATTAAAACAAGTTTAGGTGAACCTAATTGCATACCAACCTGTGTTAAATATTGGAAGAGAACAGGAAGAAGTTCAGCATGATACTTGCTAATGTCAGGTTGCAGATGTTCTGCAAACTGACCAAGAGCAAAGAGAGCACTGTTGCGTACCAACTGAAAACGAGAGATGTTAAAGCACACATTTAATTTTTGTAATTCTAAAGCCTTAGTAAACTTACCAAAATAAATTATACAAGACATTATTGTCACTATTTTTCCATTGCAAAAATTTACAATTACACTTGTATATTTACATTTATTTTACCATCACACTACGTGCCTTCTTCTCCAGGTAAAAAGTAAATATAAAGATCAACACTTTTTCAGACAAAAAAGACAATCATAGGTTTTGAAACTACTATACCTGATTTTCGTTGGTAATACCATGACAGATGCATTGTAAAAGGGGATGCAGGTGTTTCAATCTTAATGTGTCAGAGCAACCCTCTGCAACCATGGCAAGAGCAAGATAGGCTCCTTTCACCTAAGAGAGATAAAAAACAAAATTAAAAGATGAAATAACACCAAGAAAAAAAAATATACAAGAAATGAAGAACTACTGAACACTAAATATGGAAATCACTGTACCTGATGTGGGTTTCCACTTTTGAGAGCAGGTTCCACAAGCCCCATCAGAGAAGGGAGGAGCTTATCTGGAGGAAGGTGTAAGGCACAAGCATCCAAAGTCTGAGCTGCTGCATGCATGGGACTTCCACCTTCCCCATCCTCTCCACCGAAGAATCCAAGACAATCTTCTTCCCCATTTTCACTGCAGGCCACATTAAACATCACTGTCACCAGGGGTGCCACAAGCTTGTTCTTCACAATATACTGAAAGGAAGATGTGCCTATTAAAATCTTTCTACAAAAGGATCAACCTGTTACATACCGAGAATCTAAAAATTGCCATATTGACTTATGGGTGCCGAGTGACGTGATATTATGTCATGCCAATATTTTGCTCCCGTTAGGTTATGTCCTATCACGTCTTGATTTCTCTCTCAAAATGTATATTTTACATTGTTACAGATGTATATAATCATAGGAGTTCCATTTGTATAGGCACAAAGTTATTCGCTTATGAAAATAATGCAAACAAATACAAAAACCTCTCCTTATAGAGGTGCACCACAACATCGTGCAAGAATTGGTCTGACAATTAGTCGCTGCATGCACTATCACCTAGTCGGCAAGAGCGGATTACACAAATACAAGCCTCCGTGTGAATGGGTTAACCTGCCAGATAAGAGTATGCCACAAACTTTTGTTCAGTTGATGACAGTAAGAAGAATGAATATAGTGCAACAATCCTACCTTCTTTTTGAGTCTTGTGATGTATCCCAAGAAAGTGATGGCCTTTACTCTGACACTCTCTCCCAGGGCGCTGTTACTTGTCACATCCAAACACAACTGGATTACGGGTCGCAAGTGAGGCACCAGTAAAGCTACCTGTAACAAAAAGTATCTGTACCTGTATCCAACTTGAAATATAGCAGTGAATATACAAAAAAAAAGAGTACAAAATCAGTCAACTTTCTCATTAATGTACCCTACCTCACACTCTGCAAGAACATCAAAAAGTTCCATTGCCTCTGCTGCTTGATCTTCATCCTGGGTTAATAGAGCCTTGACTGCTTCGAGAACCTTTGGTAGCAAAGCTTGGAATTCAGTCTGAAAATTTGTAGAACAAAGTTTATTATATAATTTTCCTTTTCACTAGGTAGTATTGCATGATGTAGAAAAATAAAAACTCAGCAGGCTCATAAAACTACCTACCATATTCTCTTGGCCAACAAGAGGAGCAAAGTTCGTAAGTGCTTGGATGGTGTGGAAGGCTGTTGGTGATGTGGTGTCATCTAGAGTGGTGGAGAACAGGGTAAGCAAATGCCCCAGATGAGGCAACAGCTGATCACCTGCTACACCACTAACCACACTTACTACATACACACCAAGCTGAAAAAAGGCAAAGTCTTTCATTAAGCACAAGGAGAAGATAAACTTATAATCATACACCATAATCTAGTTATCACATACAACATGGTCAGATACATTTCAGAGTTCCTTAAATGACAACAAAAGCAACCATCCACCCACAAATCACAGACTAAGGTCTCCCAATTGTCGCATAGTATGATTCATCACAAAATAAAATTACCTGTCTCTCTTGAGTGTTTTGAGATTGGATCATCTGTTGAATGAACTGTAGTAGTGCTGGCCAGTTTCCTGCAGGCAATTCATGGCGGGCAATGACTCCCACAAACTGAGCAATTGCATTCCGGACACCATTTTCAGGCTCCTGCATAAGAGCCTGTAAAACGCCCTCCTTTATTCTGAAAGACAGAGAGGGGGAAAGGTAAAAAGAGAATCCAGAGACCTAACTTCAATTCAGCAAATTTGTCTTCTAAAATAAATCTATTGCTGTGCACCACACTTTACCCAAAGCCCTACTCCATGCCTAAGTAATATCGCCTGGCTCGTGATGCTGGGTACTGTGACGCGACACACGCAGCACGTGTGACGCCTGGCATAAATGATTTTCAGGGGACGTTACACATGTGTGACACCCCGTCATCACGCACTTTTTGCTGTGTCACATGGGTGTGACACCTCGTTATTGGGTTAAGTGGTCTAGAGGTATATCCACTCCAGTAAATGTTAGGAAAAAGAAAGAAAAAAATTCTGTACTTTAGAATTATTACTTTTTTCAATTCCTTTTCTATAAAATTACATGCAATAAAATAATCCACAAGTCTCAGTTTCCATAGGTTTTGCCTGACAACAATAACAGAAAAACTTGTGTAAATAGATGTAATGAGCCAAATGGAGGGTCATGAAAATTCCAGTTCAAGTGTCTGTATTTCCCTTGGCTATTCTATTGTTAATGGATACTTAATTTTCCCAATAAAAGTAAAATTTTTGAAAAACTCTTGAAGGATGGTAGTTTACACCCTTAACCTCTTGTATCCAGTGACACCAATACTACCTTCTCAGTTCTTTACAAACAATAACATCTTTCTTAGGGAGAAATTAATTGAAAATATTAATTAGGTACTTGGATTCTTTTTTATACAGACACTAAACATTCATATTCTGAATTCTCTACATGTTTGCAAATCAACTATAACTCAATCATATTTTTCCTGAAAGGTAAAAAACCCTCATGAACCATTACTGATACATGCCTGATGGCATATTTACAAGCTATGATCAAGATTCCAGAACAAAAGGTTCAGAGCAATGATATTGCTGGTATGATGGTCACGGCCACATACACAAAATACTCCTAAAGGGGGTGAACACTCACTGTAAATATAGACCAGACAGTGGACCAGCCATCTCAGAAACATACCCGGTGTTATCGAGTTAGAGAAGAAAAAGGAATTAAAACCCTACAATCCTAACTTAAACTGTAGCTTTAATAAGGAAGGAAATTTTATTCAGACAAAATCATAACTTTATTTGAAAAGACTGTGTTTAGTGTTTACATCTTGTTCTTTCTTTTTTTAATATTTCACTTGTAAAATAGAGGAATATGAAAAAAAAATGCCAATTTTAGAGAGGTGTACATGAATGCAAGATTGAATTACAGTAAATTTAGAATCTACAAACACTGGACAATCTCTTTTGAACCAAATGAGACCATTCCCATCTTCACGGCAGGGGAAGAGAGTCCTCTAATTTACAATTCAGCACTACAATTATTTTTTCTCAACAAAATTAGTACAATATAGAGAAAACTGTCCTCCAATACCAGGAGAAGGAAATAAAAAAGTCAAAGTTCTTCTATCTCTTACCCATTTTTGACATCTGCATCTAGCTTGGTCCAGTGGCGACCCTTTCCCAGTCGTTTGCGCAAAATAACAGCTGCATATTGCCGCACCTGGGGGGCAGTGGATGTTCCCATGACACGACATAGTTCCCCCACCACTCCTGGATTCTTGAGAGCCTCCCCCAACTCCTTGGTGCCCTGAAATAAAAGATGATCCAATTGTAGTTACTCTCTATGGGATATGCTCTTGAACCATCTGTTCTTCTCAAATCTTTTTAATATCTATAATAAGTAATACAGAAATGACAACAGAGTATATGGTTTCAATAGTGAAAAATATACTTTGAACATGTTAATAATAAAAAGGAAAAACAAAACTACACTCTCCAATATAGCATAATATATAATATGCTAAAATATGCAGTCTATATCTATAACAAAGTAATCTGTTCAAGTGCACATATCTATGAATAAAGAACTCACAACAAGAATAATACAACAAATATTATATGGGGCAATAAAGTAAACCACTAGCTAGCCACCAGAAAAGACTATTTTGTCTTGGGAGACGCAAATTTTTCATATTTCAAGTTCAAATATTAAATTTAGTTAAAACTAATTATCTTAAAATGTATCAAAAATTATAAACAAATCCCAACCTTCCTGTAGGGTTGGCCTTGTTTTAGAGATCTATAACAAGTTCCATACAAATAATATAAGAGTAAATAGATAGTCAGAAAACTCGCTTTTCTTAGCATGTGTTGCCACACAGTCATATCCTCTAAGTTCAATTCCTGTTAGCTTGACACCATGCTTTGAATCTGAAGATTCTAAATTGATACTTGCCTGACTAAGTTTTCCAGAGTTGTAAATTGAAGTGCTATGACAGTATGAATGCCTCTAACATTTACCGTTATTAAACCATGTGGACGGAGGATAGCTTTGCTTGCCCAGTCTCCAGGATGGGTTTTATTTCAGAGCAAGGCAGCTTCACACAACATCTGACTTTTCCCACTCTAATCTTACAATGAGTGACTGAATAAGAGCCATTTTTGTGTTTTATTTTTTGTGTTTTGAGTTTAGAGACTATGCCATATGACAGGTTCTATCAATACTGTTGTTGACTACAATTGTAGTATATGATCCATATCAGCACATTATTTTCTTTATTGTCAGCGTGATTGAAGTATTGCTGTTTCACGGTAGGACAAAAAGCAACTTTATTTTTTTGCATTTGTGTTCTGTCACGAATGATTACGAAACATATAACCAAACGCAATGAAGATAACATGAAATGTAAAGGAAACCTGTGCTTATGACTGTGAATGCCACAGTAAAAGGCATCCCTATTGGCACAGGAGCACATTTTAGACACTGGGCATGGTTAGTGTCACATTCCTCTTCTTGCTCTGCCTGCACATCCTTCATCAGCAATACTTTAGAGTAAGAGGTAGGTAACTTGCTGTGTGCCACCACTCTATAAAGATAATGCTTGCTGGAGAGCATGGATGGCTCTCTCACCTAGGCTTTAGATGTTAGGTTTGCTTAATATTATGGTAATTATAGTAATTCTGGCTCCAATAGTCATCAGCACTCGCTTCTTACTCATAGCGCCATAAAATAGCAGTGATCCAAAATCCCCCAATGCCATGTACATCATGACGCCCATCATCAGGCCAAAGCTCCTGCATCATGTATGTCATGACACCCGTCCGCAATGGGTTAATTTCAACATTAAATAAAATTCTCCTTACAAGTTGACTATACTGATATCTTTATTCTGCAAACCATCCGAAGACAATCCTTTCCTATAATACATCAAATAATTTAACCCTTTTATGATGGGGCAATTTTTGCCTAAAGCTGCTCCAGCCGTGAAGATAACACGTGCACACATCTTCCATGTGCGAGATCTCTCCTTGTGCGATGCTGCGCTGCACCTCTTGGATGCTGAGAAGCATTTTTTTTTTTCATTGTTTTGAGAAGTCAAGCGCAAATGGGTTGAGTAACAATCATACACAGATGACAGAATAGTTTAGAAAGTATGAAATATTAATATATACTGACCTTTATCACATTGAATTTCCCATATGAGACTTCCAAAAGTATAGGTCTGCTGACACTGGGTTTGGATGCAAATCACATAGTCTATACAATGTAATGTATGTATTGGCATATGAGGTAACTGGCGTGCAAGATGATCCTTGAATTTCTCTTTAACCTCTTGTATCCAGTGATGCTTATGTGGCATCCTTGTGGTAAACCAGAGGTTTCCTTTCTCTGAATTTTTCATGCCACATTGTTGACAGGCTTGGTGGGCAACTTCCTGTCCTAAGATGGAGTGCCAGCTAGAATGTTATGTTGGGTAAGGAAGACTTGGGGGGAGTGATACCATTTTGATATCATTTTGCATACTACTTCGCAACAGTCTTGGCAATATAAAAATTAACAAAGCCACATTAAATAATGGCAAAATACTATTAATTACCTAACAGGTAAACATGACTCCCTGAACATTTTTCCACTTAAATTCGCTTGTAATTTATTTGTATTACACTTCAGCATGAGGAATGTTGATATAAAGTGAACAGCTACACAACTGCCTTCAAAACTCAGACTATTGTTTACAGTATTATTCATCACCAACTGAAAATATCCCCTAGTTAACATAAGGGAAGGTTTTGCGATTAAGTATATGCAGTAATAGTGATGTGTAATCAATCCTATCTCAAGTGCCATTCAAAAAGGTATCTTGTCATATACAACAACATAGTTTTCTTAGTCTCAGTCAGTTAGTTAACAATAAATGAGTGTGATATAGCAATGACTTTATAAATCACTGAAAATAGAAAAAAGTCCTTGTTAACTCATATGCACTGGTTGACATCCTATTACATCAACCTACTATTTTGTTTTTTCTGGGTGATGCCCTAAAATGTCATGATCTCTCCCTCAAAACACGTTACATATGCACATAATCATAGGAGTTTCATTTATGGACACATTTTCATTCACTTATGCAAATCATGTAAACAAATATAAAAACCTCCAATTATCACTCATTGAAATGGGCAAGAGAGATCTCGCACTTAGTCTGAACATGCTTGTTATCTAGCTGGCAGGAGTGGCATTACGCAAATATAAGCCCCGGCATGAATGGGTTAAAACTGAAAAGAAGTTGATGCACCAATCAAGACTGCAATGGGCATACCAGTAATAGGAATGAGAGTATCATAACAAAGGATAGGCAAGATGTCATCACATCTGGCATTTGGGCAATGAATTTAGTGGAGAAGACATGAGTAAAGGATTTGAAAAAAAAAAAAAAAAAAAAAGGCCTACAAAGGTTCAATCTAATAGGGTGAAGAAAGAAAGACTACAGGTTTTGTAATAGATTTCCAAATTCTAATACAACATTATCAAGAAGGCCAGCCCCCTTATAAGTTTTGGTACATGAATGTTGGGACCAAGTAGGAGTCATGTGAATGCTTTACACTGTTCTCTATTGCCATCAAAGATAGTCAGAACCATAGAAAAATGTGATTAGGATCTTAACCCGTTAACGACGGGTGATGTGTTTTTTTGTCATACATGACGCAGGAGCTCTTGCCTGACGATGGGCGTCATGATGTTCGGGGATTTTGGATCACTATGTTATTTTATTGTGCTTTGAGTAATGAGTAAGTGATGATGACAATTGCAGTCATAATTATTATAACTGTCGTAATATTAGGCAAAATGGGTTTCAACTCGCATCCAAAACCTAGATGGCACCACTTTCTTCTAGCACCAGCAGGAGAGAGCGCCTTGAATGGTACCCATCTATGGTCTCTAGCAAGCACTACCTCTATAGAGCGACAGCACATAGCAAGTTGCAGACCTCTTGCTCTAAAGTACCACAGATGAAAGATGTGCAGGCAGAACGAGAGCAGGAAAGTGACTCACATCATGCCCAATGCCTACAATGTGCCCCTGTGCCAGTAGGAATGCCTTTAATTGTGGCACTCACTGTCAAAAGCACAAGTTTCCTTCCTCTTCACCACCTCTTCATGTTATCTTCATTTTGGATGTTTATAAGTTTTGTGTTCGTTTGTGACAGCACACAATTACGAAAAAATAAAGTTGCATTTTGCCCACCCCTAAAACAACAATACTTCTATCATATCCCTAAAACAACAATACTTCTATCATATCCCTAAAACAACAATACTTCTATCATATCGAATATAAAGAAAAAAATTTAACTACAATTTTAGTCAACTGCAGAATTGATAGAGCCTGTGATATGACAGATACAAGTCTAAAAAACAGTGAAAAACACAAAAAACAAAACACAAAAATGGGAGTGTGAAAAATCAAGGTATGTTGCTGAAGCTGCCTCACTCAGAAATAAAACCCATCCTGGAGCCTGGGTAAGCAAATCTATCAACCGTCGGCAAGGGTTAAATTTAGGATATAAAATGATTCCCTGATTTTGGGGTGACTTTTTTAAAGATTTTAAACTCATATGAAATGGGTGATATATCACGTGATGGGAATATTTCGCTCCCACTAGACGAAGGCTAATCACGACATGATCTCTCCGTCTAAATACGCATTTCATAAAGTTATATAGGTATATACTCATTACAGTAGCATTTGATTATACAAATTTTTCTTGTTTTGTGAAACTTATATATGCTCAGTCGTGAATGAGTCAAAAGGTGACAAATAATATGTATGCAAGCATTTCTTTAGGTACGTGTGTAAGAGTGTAGCGATGTGTGAATGTGTGCAAAGAGTAATGAGTATAAGCATAGGGGTGTGGCTGTTTGCCAAATTGTGTGTAAGCATGCAGGTGTGCATAGGTGTAGGTGTGCGTGCATGCGTAGGTGCGTGTGTAGGTGTAGGTGTGCGTGCGTGCATAGGTGCGTGTGTAGGTGTAGGTGTGTGTGCGTAGGTGTGTAGGTGTAGGTGTGTGTGCGTAGGTGTGTGCGCGTAGGTGTAGGTGTGTGTGCGTAGGTGTAGGGTGTGTGCGTAGGTGTAGGTGTGTGCGTAGGTGTAGGTATGTGTGCGTAGGTGTAGGTGTGTGGGCGTAGGTGTAGGTGTGTGCGCGTAGGTGTAGGTGTGTGTGCGTAGGTGTAGGTGTGTGTGCGTGGGTGTAGGTGTGTGTGCGTAGGTGTAGGTGTGTGTGCGTAGGTGTAGGTGTGTGTGCGTAGGTGTAGGTGTGTGCGCGTAGGTGTAGGTGTGTGCGCGTAGGTATAGGTGTGTGCACGTAGGTGTAGGTATGCGCGCGTAGGTGTAGGTGTGTGTGCGTAGGTGTAGGTGTAAGTGTGCGCGCGCGCATGTACAGGTGTGCTTGTGCATAAGTTTGTGAGTGGGCACACAAGCGTGCACCACAAAAATGGAGGAAAAAATTAATGTTGTTAAAAACATCAAAAAATAATATTTGGTACCCAAAAATTTGATAAAAATAATCTTCACAAACTAAAAGATAGGCCACAGCTGTTTAAGAGGCTATCTCATGAGGAAAAATTTCCATGTCCTGCCACTGTATATTGTCTTCAATTTTGTACAGATTAGCACTTGTATACATAAATGTCTCTCGAGCCATTCAATTCATAAATGTCTACAAAAGTCCAATAGAGATCATGGGTTAGATATTTCAAGAAATACAGTTTGTGGTTTCTGGAAAATATAAATAGTCATAACAGGACTAGGGCAAGCATGTAGAGCTTTTCAAATGATCATCAATATCATAATAAATAACAACACTGGCTCATTTGTGATAAAGATCAATAACCTGTGATTGTCTCAACACATGCTAGATAATATTGAGCAATTATTTTTTGGAGCAAGCCTAAATATGCCTAAAAAGATTTTAGGAGCAGGATTCCTGTTGTTTACAATTACATCTACTGATTGAAGCACTCGCGCTGTGTGTGATAGGGGGTACATTATACTTGAAGAGAACAGATTGTAGACAAAAATTTTCCCTCCCCTGTTGTCAGGTACATCCTGGCAAGCTTGGTCTTGTATAAATAAAACCTAGTGCTAGATGTGGTCATGATGCAATCACTTGGCCATCACA
The DNA here is from genome assembly GCA_017312705.2 of Penaeus japonicus. NCBI lineage: Eukaryota > Metazoa > Arthropoda > Malacostraca > Decapoda > Penaeidae > Penaeus > Penaeus japonicus. The sequence continues at coordinate 88,646 of BOPN01000114.1, forward strand.
CCTTCAGCACTTCTGCAAAGGCCAACAAACTTCTATCAAATTCTGATATGACAGAGCTTTCACAGCTTCCTATTAGACAATAAATTGCAAGGGAGGTGAACAAACTGTACACAAAATGATCATGAGGGAAAGTGGGTTCTGCTTTCCAGTGCTTTCATTTTTGTTCATATATTAACTGATATCAGTTTCAAAGATTCATCACTCACAGTGTAAACATATGGGAATCATAGATTAATAAATTAAAAGAGACTCTTCCCTATGTCAGTCATAAACAGGGTATAAAAAGGTTTTATCAAGTAAGAATAACAAATTATAAGACATATTACATAAAAAAAAAAAATCTGAGAAATAGTTTCATCTTACTCATGTCTTCTAAGTCAGATGTTAAAAAAAAAAAAAAAAACACCCACAGTGACTTGCTATCACATATGTACCCCAGAGGACCCAAGTGACACTGTCTCTAGGAATTATGCCGGGGATGCACACCTCCCTAGTGCTTTACTGTCAAATTAAGATTCATTTCTGGCTCTACTGTGCAAGAATATACATAGTAGATTATTCTTGGAGCATCCTGACCAGTACTTAAAACTGCCATATTATATTGGGAATATTGTATATAATGTCATAAGAAATTTATTTGCAATTTGCAGTGGACATGTGTCACAGATGAAAAGTATTTTAGCATCCGTTGATCTATTCATATATATTGTTTACCTCATTGTTTTACCATTTTTTTCCCCACTATTATGTCATAGAGTGAAGAAGTCTTTAAATTCATCTAGCTATTGATTCCGTTCACGGTTTACCTTGCGCCAGATCCATGTATTACATCTGAACTGTGCCAGCTCTCACAAATGATAATAGTGGTGTCACTGCATCTGTTGAGACACGCCCAAAGCAAGATGCATATGGCCACATAATTCCTACCTATGGAACCATACCTTGGCAGGCCTTATTTGCATGAGCATTCAGATTATTCACTGCTTGGATTACCTTGTTTCTCAAGAGCTAAGACTGGAAGATACATGGTAGTCTCTTATACCTATAATTAGTCCCTAAAGACCACATAACCTAAACAGTAAACAAAAGTGCAAACCCGTTCTCTGTCTTACTGCTATCTGTTGAGCATTTAATGGTGGGGTCTTTGTTTTAGCATGAGCAGTGCAACCTCCAAAGGGACTCGTAAGACCATGAGGTCTCTGGCCATCTTTCTTGCATATGCAAGATTACGCATTTGGTACTGATGTTACCTGCTCATAAAATGAACAGGAGAGACAGATATGACAACCTGTTTTAAGAATAAAGGAAAGACTTCCCAGGATACGAGCCGAGAATAACCTATTCTCGTTCCCAAA
>BOPN01000114.1:120000-122500 GCA_017312705.2 Penaeus japonicus
ATATCGTCTTATGTCCCTTGTGGGTTTCCAGCTTCTATTACAACTCCTGGTATGATTTTACCATTGTTTATGCCACAACTCTCTTCTCTTTGCCTCTTCATATGCCATGGCCAGTATGGTCTTCCCGTATTTCCTGACACAATGTTTTGGCTATTCTTTTTTTTTGTACCGTTGCCTGTACTTCCTCGCCACGTTATTTCATACACGCTTCCAGACATTCCATTCAGTATTTTTTTTTCTTTAGTTTTTCATTATATTTGCTTTATTCTGTCACCAGTTATATACCTCCTCTTTCTCTGTGCTGATCTCTTTTGATACCACACCCTTGAATTCACTTTCAGTGTTTCATATTTCCGTAAGATATATCTTATGCATCTTTCTCACGATCTTGAGCTTCATACCTATTACAAGTGACTGGTGTTGTGGTATCAACTGGTCTCTCTGTATTGCCTTACAATCTCAAACTCCATTCAGGTGTGCTGATGATCAGCTCTTCTCCTTTCTTGAAAAAAGTATTCACAATTTCCCAAATCAAAGTCCACTACTCATCCACTCTCCGTGTGGATTTCTCCAAATCCGCGTCTCTCACGTACTGTCTTTGTTTTTTCATTAATACAAACAATATGCCCACTTATCTCCCCATCAATCAACACTCATTACTTTCTATCAATGTATAATTTCTCTTTCCAGTAGTTTACAGATGGCTTCGTTTATTTCTCCCTCCAGCAGTTTTCAAAATGCTTCGTTCACTTCTTCTTCACATCCAGTCTGGAAGGTATAGACAATCTGCTCCCTCTACTTCACCCTTACGGTCATTGACCAATCTCGTCTTCGATTCATTTACACGATACAAACCTTGAGCTGACATCCCTGCTCCGTGTCTCCCTACAGCTAAGATGTTCCAATACTTTGTACCCTATTCTCTGTATCTCCTTTCCCGTACAAACAACTCATTCATCCTTCTTTTCCTCATCAGGTTAGCAATCAGCCTTCCTCTTCCGGTCTTGCTTTCCATATTTTGGGACATCACTTGACTTGCCCCTTACATTTCAGTTAGGTACGGGCCACAGGCAGACTAAGCAACATTATCTTATTTGTAGCGGAAATATGCAAGGACTTGCACACAAACTGTCGACAGTGGGCAGAGGCTGGAGAATGCAAAATAAACACCGAATATATGAAGTTAAACTGCCGTTCCTCGTGTCATCTCTGCCCAAATCCAGGTTAGTTCTGTCAACTTCCTCGGTAGGAACTTCGGGTCACACATATATCATCATTTAAACCTTTGTCATTTTTACTGTATAGTCTAATACTTATCATCCAATCTTTGGATGACTTTTTTTATAATCGCCAAAAATCAGGTCTAGCTATCCATAAATTTATTCAAATGCCGCATAGCATTCCCAGAATCAAACGACATGTAATCCTATTCGTAGGAACAATCGACTAGGCAAAATCAATTCATTCCGCACCAAAAAGGATACAAACGCAAAAAAATTGTCTCCCAGAACTCTTATCTATCGTGGAGCGCGTGCGGGAAGCCGAAAGAACAACACTGATGCCGACTACCGATGACCTCCGAGGCACCGCCATCGCCATCGCCCGGCTCCGCAACGTCTACCGGCTGGCCATCAGCGACCTGGCGGACGGACGCCTCTCCGACACCACCACCTCCGCCAGTAGGACATCACTCGCGACTGACTTTCTGCTCGCTTACCTGCCAGATATAGAGACTGGGGGGGGGGGGATTCATCTGTATTTGCATTGATGGATGATATGAATTATGATGCGATTATTTGTAATATTTAATTTCTCAGGGACAATAATCAAAACAGGAAAAAATAATCAACAAAATACCAGAAATGTATAGAATGTAGCCATCGATCAAGCGTTAGGTATAAATATATTATGTTAAAGTGGATGAAAATGCTTCCCAAATACCATGAATCATTTCCTTCTTGCGTATCAATGAAGAGACATCATATTATTTCAAGGATTGACGCTTTACGACTGCCTTATGATTGCTGACGAGAGCTTCAAAGCTAAAGATCTAACCTCCGCATGGCTGTGGAGTCGCTATGCCTGGACGAGAACCACGGACCCTGAAGTGAAGGCTTACATCTCCCACCTCATGGCAGCTGTGTCTAAACAGGTAGAGTTACAGTAAAGTAATGGATCATTAATAACGATAATTGCTATCTTAAACGTACAACTGAAGCGTCCTGGTATGATTATATACATCATGATAGATACGCGATCCATATCACGGACTCACCATGGCATGCACACTTGGCTTTTTACCATACATGAATATATTACAAACGTGTGACTCATGGCATACAATTATTCACTAAAGATATGTAATGATAATGACTGTAATAATAAATCACACAAAGATTATTTCCATAGCACGACGACACGTGGGAGGGCCAGGCAGACCATTTTCCTCTTCGTCTGTCTGAAAATCATTTACAGGTGCCATATGATATCACGTACACCC
>BOPN01000114.1:127500-132500 GCA_017312705.2 Penaeus japonicus
CATCATCATTATTATTATTTTTTTTAAAGAAAGAGGTTAGTAAGAGAGGACTCGTCTGACTAAACTCGGAGCTCCAAAGGGCGAGATTCTCCCAAACAACCGCCCCATTCACTGTCTGGCTCAGAGCATCGTAAACTCTTCTACTCGAGGCCGGAAATGAAAATCGAGGAGCAATGAAGTAGTGCATATAAGTGTACTTAGAGTTTATGGATGTTTTATCCCTTTTTTCCCCCCGGGTCGTTTTTGCTTTCTTAGCAAAACCATTCATTGGCATAACATCTGGAGTGTAGGGAATCTCAGCAATCTGCAACTGCAAAGGCGTGTCTGACATAGGATTCCACAAACCAACGGTTGCCTCTTACCACAGCCATGCAATCTATACCAAAGCTTGATTCAATTTTGGTAATTTATATCCTATCATCTTTTCTACCCACTGAGGACAAAACTCCACGGGGCCCAAGTAAGAAAAAAAAGATAAAAAACATCTTATCAATTCTCAACATTTAGTAATTCATAACTGCTATATGCTGAGATAATTTGGAAATAGACAAGTGACGATCGCATTGTTCACTCGTGCCTTAAAACTCGTCCACCATATTTTCCATTAATCAGTGACTTGTTAGCTTGGTGTTCATGACTGCGATATCGAGTTAGATTGTATTCGAAACCACCATAGAATAGACGGAAATGGTAACTTTAGAAAAAGGAATGTATAGATATTTGGTATTTCCTTTTTCTCTCTGATGCCATGCAAAATGCCTTTGTGACTTTTACGTTTAAGAGTATCTCCGCAAGCAGAAGAGAGATCGAGAGGGAAGAAAGGAAGGAAAGAGGAAAGGGAGAAGGAGAGGGAGAGGAAGAAAGAGAGGGAAAGAGAGAGAAGGTGAGAGAGATAAGAGAAGAGAGAGAGAAAAGAAGAGGGAGCGAAATAGCATCTCCGCAAGCAGAAGAGAGAGATCGAAGAGGGAAGAAGGGAAGGGAAAAGGAAAGGGAGAGGGAGAGGGAGAGGAAGAGAGAGAAGGGAAGAGAGATTAGAGAAGAGAGAGATAGAGAGGGAGAGAGATAGCATCTCCGAGAGCAAAAGAGAGATCGAAGAGGGAAGAAGAAAAGGAAAGAGGAAAGGGAGAGGGAGAGGGAGAGGAAAAGAAAGAGAGAGAGAGAGAGGAAGAGACGTAAGAAAAGAGAGAGAGAGAGAGAGAGAGAGAGAGAGAGAGAGAGAGAGAGAGAGAGAGAGAGAGAAAAATATTATCAACAACAATGACTTTATTTCTAAAAAAAAAAAAAAAAAAAAAAACTTACTATGCCCAAAAATATTTCCGGAAAAATATTTATCTATGGGAGTCGAGAAACTCGTACAGATAAGAATTACAGGTATAAGTATAAACTGTAGAGACCTGGAAGTCTTGGAAAGTTGGTAAAGCAAAACTCAAAAGAAGAAGAAGAAGAAGAAGAAGAAGAAAAAAAAAGCCAGCGTCTTCTTGCTATACTCTTATTAAGTGTTTATCAAAATTCCTTCTATTTGTATCTCCATTTTGTATATTGGTTATTAGGAAGAGGCAAATGCATAACGTCATACATCACACACCTTAAGCAGCATTGATAGAAACGTGTAAAGTTTACCCACGGACAGTCTTATCATGTAACATCTATTTAATAAAATAAGATAGTGTATGATATATTTCCGATGGCATTGCATACTTTCTGAAGGGGAGTATGGAGGGAGATTTCTGTGAGAAATAAATTAATCGAAAAATCACTGGTTCTAAAGAAGATTTTCTATCCCATCCATATATAAAAGAGTCATTCCTGTTGCTGTTCATCAAAAAATGATTAAAAAAATAATTTTGGAATAATGAGAAATAACAATTTGGTGAATATATGATAATTTTTTTTTTGTACATATAGCTGTATATGAACATAGTTGTAAACAAAATGATGTCATTGTACACAAAAAGAGCCTTTTGTGTGCATAAACGACGAATATTTGCTGAAGGAACAAGGTACCAAAAGACATCCTTGATTATAGTAGGAATCTCCAGGCTAGTTTCAAACAGTATAGTTAAACTTCCCGTCTTTCTAGTTTTCTCTCAACGGTCTAGAACCAGAGAGAATGGACAAGGTCCCAACTCGCCCTCTCAGCAGTAACTTTTTCATTCATATATATATATATATATATATATATATATATATATATATATATATATATATATATATATATGTATATATATGTATATATATATATATATATATATATATATATATATATATATATATATATATATATACTTACTTACTTGGTGGTAGTTACAGCTTGAGCCGTGTTATTGAAAATATTGCCAGGGCCATCTGGGAGACCGCCCGTTTTTGTCGGTTACAAGCAACTGAATTTGATGAGGGATGGAATTTGATTCAGCCCTCGTTCTTTCACTACCACATGCTGGTGGTTCATCTGGTACTGAGTGTAGCCATTTATCTATTTTTCTTTTAAACACTTCAACACTACACTGATTTAATTAAACAATTTTGGTCCGTTTATTTGGAAACTTTGTTTTTGCATTTTTCTTAACAGGCATGTTTGTGCACTTATCCCAGTGCGATAGCATGTTCTTCCCTGCCTGGGGGAATGTCTTACCTGAATTCCCCCTCCTTCAACAGGTCTTGGATTTGGTGTTAAGTTTTCAATAATTTTCCACACATATATAATGAAGTATCTCTCTCTCCGCCTTTGTAGTGAGTACAGTCTTAGTTTTTTTGTCTTTCCCAATAGTTTAGACCCATCATATTATCTAACTTACGTGTAAAGATTCTTTGGACTTGTTCTATCAACATTATATCTTTTATAAGATTTGGGCTCCATACTTGGCACTGGTATTCTAATCTTGTGGTCACTAATGTTTTCCATAGTGGTAAAAGGTGTTCTGGGTCTCTTGTGTTAAAAGTCCTCATTACCCATCCACTCATAACTTTTCCTTTGTTGACAATCTGCTCTATATGGTGACCAGCTGTGTACATTACTCATATAGAGTCCTAGATCTTTTACTACTTTTTTCTCCTCAATCTTCACATCTTCGACAAAATATGATCTTGCTCTTAAATTTCCAGTTGGACTATATCTTATGATTTCAAATTTATCTGCATTGAATTTCATATTATCATATGCCCACTTACAGATGGTATGTAGATCCTCGTTAAGTTTGTTTTCATTATCTTGTATATCTAAGGGTGTACTTATTCTTGTATCATCTGCAAATGATGTTACTCTTGAATGTTTCACACCATTATCAATGTCCCCAATCATAATAAGGAATAACAAGGGCCCCAGAACGCACCCTTGTTGCCCCCCAGTCATAATAATCGTTTCATTTGAGTAAAGCCCATTAATTTGTACTTTTTGTTTACGATTTATTAGGAAGTTGTAAATCCATCTTCCAACTTTCCCGCCGATTCCAAGGTCTTTAATCTTATGTAGCAGGATGCCGTGATCTACTTTGTCAAAAGCTTTTGCAAAGTCTAGATATATTACGTCAACTTCTCTATTTTCAGTTAGGTCCCTTAGTATGTGTTCGAAGTGTGTCAGGATCTGTGATAAACAAGATCTACCACTTCTGAATCCTGTACCCGGGGTTTATCTTTTCTTTTCTAAAAACTGAACAATTTTTTTCCTCACTACCCTTTCAAATATTTTAATTATATGAGATGTTAGTGCTACTGGTCTATAATTTTTGGCTTGACCTTTGTTTCCACCTTTATATATTGGAATTATAGTACCCTCTTTCAGTAAGCTGGGGATAGTCCCCATGTCCAAAGATTTCCTCCACAAAGTTACCAGTGGCTTTGCTATGGTTTCTTTGCAGTTTTTTAAAAAGATTGCTGGGATTTCATCTGGCCCAGCTACTGAGTTTGTTGGTATTTCACTTACTGCCTCAAGAATATCTTTTTCATCGAATATGAAGTTAATTTGGGAACCATTCATCTTCGTTACTAATAATACTAAAATGTTGCTGTGGGTCTGATATTAATTTTTCTATTCTTGGGACACTATAGACTTCTTCATATTGAAATTTGAGTAATTCAGCCATTTCATTTGAATCAGTTACCAATGCACCATTATTCTCAAAGGCCCAATTTCTGTTCTCCTCTTTAACCTGTTGTTTGCATAAGAGAAAAAATATTTTGCATTCTGTTTTATAGCTTCCACAGCTCTTTTTTTCTTCGGCTGTTTTAAGTTACTTGTTTAATTTATCTTCCAATACCCTTATCTCTGCTTTGATCGTTTCTCTCTTGACATGATCTGTTTTTTTTTTCCCATTTGATAACCTTTTTCTTGGTTTTTAAGATGATCATTCGATCTCTTGGTATAATATTCTTCTTTCTGTTGTTTTTGGGGGGCACAAACATTTTACAAACATCTTTACATGCATTATAAAGCTTCTTTAGTATATCATTTGGTGTTAAGAGGACCTCAGTATCTTTCAGTGACTCTTCTATTGTTGCATTTATTTTTTCCAATCTATTTAATTGTGGTTAAAGTTTAAAGATCTGGGACTCTTTTCTGCTTAGGCTACCTGTTTTTCACAACTTTTTTATTTTTCAACTTATTCATTGTGATTTCAATTATTTTGTGGTCCGATTGGGCTGTATAAGTTGATGATATGTTGTGTACATCTTCCCCTATACTAATGAAAACAAGGTCCAGTATATTTTCTTCCCTTGTTGGAATATTAATGATTTGGTTAAGGTAAAAATTTTCTTCAAAATCTAAAAGCATTCTCGCTTGTTGTTTTTCATCTTTAGTGGCATTTGCTCCTATCTTTATTTTCTTTGTTTCCCAATCGATAAAAGGGAAATTAAAATCGCCAAGTATAATAATAGCTTCAATTTCCCTTGTATTGACAATGTAATTACTAATAATGCCTAGTAATTCATTGAAAAGATGTTTTCTGTTGTTCCAGGAGATCTGTATAAAATAATGTATAGCTTTTTGTATCTTTTGCCAATAC
>BOPN01000114.1:145000-147500 GCA_017312705.2 Penaeus japonicus
TAGGCATAGTGGAAGACGACCTAGTAATATATTACTTTGTGTACCGAAGGTACTCCAACCTAGCTTGATTCGTCGTTTTATCTCAGCTTCACAGGATGTATTCGCCTGGATGAGTTGCCTTAGGTATGAATACTCGTTTAGTGCTTCTAGTACCTCGCCCTGTATTTGTATTTGCTCAACTGGGGTTCTACTGTTAAACATGACTGTAGTTTTTTTCATGTTCATTTTAAGGTCAATCTTCAGACTCTCCCTATTTAAATTGTTTGCTAATTGTTGTAATTCATTTGCTGACTCGCCGAAAAGAACAATGTAATCTGCAAATCTTAGATTGCTTGAGTGTTCATCTCTTATTTCAATCCCTTTCTCCTTCCAATCTAACTTCTTGAATACATCCTCTAAGCAAACTATAAACAGCTCCGGTGAAATGGCGTCGCCCTGCCAAACACCTTTTTTATTGGTAATATATGTATATATAGATGTAGATATATACACATATATTTGTGTGCGTGTGTATTGTTTTTGTGTGTCTGTATATGTAAGTAGATAGATGGATAGCTCAATATAGATATGGAAATGGATGTATATTTTTTTATGTTCTGAATTTAGATTTAGATTTGAAGACCCGTTGCCCGATACCCTTAATTTTCTTGTTTCTGGCACAGATGACGGCGGAATACTCGAGTGTGGCTGATTTCATTTTGATTTACATCTCGGAGGCACATCCCACCGACGGATGGGCCATCGAGGGAAACGTTTTTCAGGTCGCTAACCACAAGTAAGTTCTTTCCTAATGTCTCTAGTTCAAGGAATTGAGAACCGGGCTGCTGAGAGCTTTTACAGTAATCTTTTTTTACTTATGGTATATGAAAGGGATGATGCACATCCCGTCTTTCCGTTCTCAGTCCAGTTTCGTGGTTTTTATTTTAAATTCATTAGATGACTTCAGGTTTGTATTTATGCAGTTCCCTTTTTTGTGTATAGCATACAGCCTCTTCCAACTGTTAAATATTCAAACAAAAGTAAGATGAGACACATTCCAGGCACCCGGTCTTAAGTAAGATGTTAAACTGCATCCTAGGGTTTCCTTGAGCAAGGATGTCCCCTTTTAATACCACCTGCCAGAGCTTCAACCAAACTGTTGGCAGAAAGACAGTGGATGTTTGCTAAAGACATATTCACTGCAGTCATACCATTCATCTTATGTAGAAGTAGATGCCAGGTAGAATTTAAAATCCGCTGGGAAGACGGCAGAGATGGCTCTTCCTCCCGGTTGGAAGTGTGAGCAATGGAAGAACCTTAGGGCCTCCACTTTACCTTTGCGCTTCCTCCGGAGTGGTTCAATACAGAGACGCGTGGAGACGGTTCGTTGGGGATGCTGGTCAGTCGTATGACCATACTGTCTCTTGATGATGATACGAGGTTCCGAAACCATTCATTTCTTTCCTTCATTCCAGCATTACTATTGTCACAAGGATTTGTGTTACAGAAATATGGAAGAGCGGGAAGCAGCAGCACGGCAAATGTTAGAGATGGAGCCTCAAGATTGCCCAGTTTTCCTGGACAAGTTAGATAACGAAGCCAACAAGAAATTCGCTGCTCTGCCCGAGAGACTCTACATCATTCTCAGCGGAACCGTAATCTACAAGGGCGGCCAGGGACCCTTCTCATACAGTGTGAGTTGGCGATAGTAGCTATTAAGCATTTGTCTAACATGTACTGTATTTGCATAGTTTAAAGGTATGGTGTGTGTGAAAATATGAAATATATGAAATATACACTTATGTGAATGTACATACCAGAGTTACTCACAGAACTCCTAATGTATTATATTTTGATAGCTTGAAGAAGTGGAAGACTGGCTGAAGACACATCAAGAGACAACTCAGTGAAAGAAAATGGAAAATGCAGATAATGGCACGATCTATTAAACTTTCAGTTTTGTTTGATGTCAATAAATCACCATCTTTGCTCCACGATGAATAACGTTGGTATTTGAACCTGAAATTTCAGTGAGTCAGTAACATGCTGCCAAAGATATGACGTGTTCATCACAAAGGCTCTTGTACCACGATGAATGCTGATGGTGTGCCTGGCATTATGTTACTGACTTCACTGATCTATCAGTTCTGCTTGGGAGTAATAAAAGATTGGTGAGAGAACTCGTGCTAAAAGATGTAGAAGCGTTGGACAGATTTAGAGCACAAGATTTAATGGATGATAGTTGAGCCGAAAAGGCGAATAACCTGGGCCCTTCTGGATGTTTACATCTATCTCGCGTTCGAGTTCTGTCGGAGGTTTCTTATTCTTAAGATGTAAGATGTATCCATTTATAGAACAAAAACACTCAACGCAAACACAAGCACACTCAACACAAGCACACTCAACACAAACACACATAAACACACACACACACACACACACACACAAACTCACATTCATTATATATTGCATATGTTGAACTGGATATTAAACTGGAGATAAAGAAACGAATATTATTTCC
>BOPN01000114.1:152500-155000 GCA_017312705.2 Penaeus japonicus
TTTCGTGATTGCTACCATGGTCACAGCAAACAACATTTCAAGTAGAAGGCTACAAGGTCATGTAGCCTGCTGCTTGGTATTGCGTCTTTTAACCTCCTTGGTATTCTGTTGCTAGGTATAATTTAAAGGCAAATTCATATGTTACATAACACATTTCCATAAGAAAAAGAAATAGAAGAGGATATATCAAAGGAGAGAGAGAGGAGGGAGAGAGGGAAAGAGAGATTGTTTATACATTTACACACACACACACACATATACACACACACATACACAGACGAACACACTTCTCTCCCTCCCTTTTCCTCTCCCTCCATTCTCCCTTTTTATTTCTCTCATTCTTGCTCTTTTTTACGTCGTGAAAAGCGACTTTACAGGCGAAGCGTTCGGAGATAACAAAGTTGTTCCCATTAACCTCGGTATATCGCTTCGATATATATAGATTAAAGGTTGCCTATGAGTGACGGCGCGAAATACTAAGCCGTGGCACAGTGCCCAGCGCCAGCACCCATCTTTCCCCATGTGGGAACCCTGGGTTGGAGCTGCGGCAAGCAGGAAGGCCGTAACGGTGACCTGACCTTTCATCCCCTGCTCATCACGGGAACGGTAATACCTGGGAACAGTAGCAACTTCCTAATGCCCTGAGCTGGGCGATATATATATATATATATATATATATATATATATATATATATATATATATATATATATATATATATATATATATATAGAGAGAGAGAGAGAGAGAGAGAGAGAGAGAGACATATATGTAAGAAAAGCCAGTGTCAATGAAGAGTTATTTTATGAAAAACTTTACCGTCACTCACCGGTATAACATACAACATAATGTCATGAGAGGGAAACACGAATGCCAGTGACAGTGTATTTGTAAGCTTGATAATAAATTGATAGAATCTGTTATCACATTTAAGTATATACCAAATAAATGTTTTAGCGTGTTAATGTTGCAAAACAAACTCCATTATGTTTAGCACATCCCCAGGAAGCATGAATTGGCATTGCCAGACATTTTCATCGGTGGGGCATCCCCGCCAGACATGACCAAACGACCACACCCTGAAGCTAACCTAGACCAGCCGAAAAGTGAAAGAACTGAAACCAATTCCAAACTGTTTAACAGACCTTCATGCATTAGAAACTAGCACTGCCAGACATTTTCATCGGTGAGATATCCCCGCCAGACACGTGTCTAGGGTGTCATAGCTGTATGGTCTTTGATATTCAACAGAAACTGAAAACCTAAACGAAATTTCTTTCCGAGAATGCACGCCCAGTTCACCACACCCCATGGCTAATCTAGGTCAGCCAAAATGTGAAAGGTCTGTACCGGACATTTCCATGGGGTATGCCGATCTGTCTGACCAATGATGCAAGTGAAATAGTATATGGAACCAGCTTGAAAGTGACTTCCACAAACAGAGGTAACATAGATTGAAGCAAAGATATGCTATTATGTCATTTCATATCATTTCATCAATTTCTCCTCCACACCCCAATAGAGGCTAGGGCCAGACTACCTACAGAATAAAGAACCTCGTTTTTTTATTGTACACCAGCTACAGGCATAGGATTGCAAGGCTGTGATGTGTACTTCAATGGAACTTAGAATTAAAATCAGATCATATTTCTCCAAGAAAGACAGAGCTATAACAATTGGCATAAATGATGCAAAGAAGGGCATCTTTTGAAAACATGTAAGCATGAAATCCATACAATGTATGATATCAAACAAGTAGACTCTTATCAAAACCAACTTTTGGTAAAGTTTCTTGATTCATGTCTAATTAAGAAATAATTAAAAGTCAATGTGATGCCATCTAAGTAGGCTCAGTCGATCCTCATGTTCGCAAATGGTTTGTCCTGAAAAGGAAAAACATAATAAGAGTAATAAAACATGAAAACAAGCCGTTGAGGGCCTAAAGAACAAAACTTCTTTGAACAGGTTTTGTTTTACAACATAGCTGATCTACTTTGCCGGTCATTTGCATTAATTTGTTGTAACGAGCCTCGTCCACTGAACGTGCTTTGGGCTGGTTGTACATTTGGCACACGTATTCTGATACAGTTTCATTGTTGACGTCACCATCTACTTCGCCCATGCATGCAAACAGGTGTAGATATCTTCCGTCTGCATCCTTTTCTATAATCTCCAGGGGCTTCAATTTTCCTTTTCTGTAACTAAAGAAATAATGGAAGCATTTCCTTCAGATGATTAAGTTAATCATGAATTTAAGAAGTTTTAGTTAGGGCATCGTACCACTTGAAGTTCATTACCGAATTATGTACAAAACTCAAGCATTCGCATGATTTGTTTTGTTTAAAAACCTTGCAGGACTAACCTATAGAATGACGATGTAAAGTCACATCCTGTGAAGGCATGGTATCCCGCCAGTGCTCTTGACAATCCTGGCCTCTTTTCTTCCAAGACATTCACGATGTTGCTGACATCAATGTAACGCCTAATGTTGCCACTGCCGCA
>BOPN01000114.1:162500-165000 GCA_017312705.2 Penaeus japonicus
GAGAGAGAGAGAGAGAGAGAGAGAGAGAGAGAGAGAGAGAGAGAGAGAGAAAGAAAGAAAAGGATAGATCGATAGATAGAAGATAGATAGATAGACTGAGAGTGAGAGAGTAAGAGAGAAATACTGAGCAGGAACCCGGCTTGGTGATACCCGATATCCAAAGTTCGAGGAAATGGCTTATCATTCATAATCTCGTCGGCTCTGTGAGGATGGTACAGAAAAATAATATCATAAGCTACGAGCCAACGAATTTGAGTTTTTACAGAAGCTTTTGAAAATGTTGTAGGATTGTCATGCGCATGTTTAAGATGGTAAGGATGTAAATTAAAGAAAGGGAGGTGTGGTGGAGATAAAAAATGGCGTGATGAACAGCGGGTATAAAGGGATGGAGTGTGGGATGGTGATGAAACCCAAAACATAGCGACGAGGAAGGTTTGGCTGTGAAACGGAAGTGATGACACACACGAAGACATTCCGAAGTCCCTGGTTTCACCGCCATTTTCGTATCTCCGGTCGCATTGTTTTCCATACGGATTTCGAGAAATATTATTGGAACGATTGCCATGGATTTCATCTGGGGGATGGTTGACAAAGGCAAGTGCACAAAAATTAAAAGTATTACGGTATTGGCATTGTCCTTCGCACCTTCGACGGCCGTATCAGTACAGTGATCATAATAGAAGAAGATAAAGCCGATAATGCTGAATAAGTAAACGATTTTTTTTCAGGATTCCGAATTGCATTAATATTTCACAACACGAAGCTTTAAATTCTGAAAACTGCACACACACACACACACACACACACACACACACAATGATAATAATTATTAAAATTATAATGACAATAAGATAGTTATAATGATAATGATATCAATACAAATGATTACAATGAAAATGATAACGATAATGATATAATGAGGATAATATTTAATAGCAAAAATAATGATAATGATAACATTAAAAAAACAGTGATAACGATGATAACAATAATAACGATAATGATGATAAGTAAGACGGTTAAGAACTGTTAACTTTCATATCTTGTTTCTTAAAGAAAGCACTGGAAACAATATCAAAATCTTGAATGCATAAAAAAACGCGCGGCGTCGTAAAACCTTGGAAGGGAAAATATTCACTCTCCGCGGGATT
Organism: Penaeus japonicus; assembly: GCA_017312705.2. Lineage (NCBI taxonomy): Eukaryota > Metazoa > Arthropoda > Malacostraca > Decapoda > Penaeidae > Penaeus > Penaeus japonicus. The sequence continues at coordinate 163,652 of BOPN01000114.1, forward strand.
TTTTTTTAATGTACAAGTAGCGAAAATAAGCGCGAGGGGAATTATCCGGGATTTTATTATTATTATTCTTTTTAGATTTTTGCTTTTCAGCCGTACTACCCACATCATTCAATTTCTGACAACAGTAAATACCATCGTATTTACATCATGAGAGTTATCGACTTCCGCGAGGGAACCTTATCAGTGATAACGATAAGATATGTTCCGCAGTGCCATTCAGCCAATTTCCAGTTGTTAACCCACTCGCGAGCATCGACTGCACGTCCGTGGCTGAATGGCGGATCCCAATTACGATCCGGTCTCGCTGAACGCGCCCTCGGTGTCCGTAGTGGAAGAGGATGACCGGACCGATGCGGGCCGCGACCTGGAGGACTCCCGACTGGGTCTGTGTCAAGTGTTCCCTTTCCTCAGCGTCGCAATCTACCTTTTCGATCTTGCTACGGATATCGGGTTCGTTGTCATATTGTTTAAGCACGCCCATGAATGGGGCGTTGTACATGCAGGCCTAAACCTCAGCGCTTGGGCGGGCATCCTCATCATACTTCGGATTTCCTGTGGCATCCTGACCAATCTTTGTGCCACTTTAGAGAGGTATTGTGCTTTGTTTATTCCACTTTTGTAGGAAGGATTGGCTTTTTATCTGCATATTTTTTCGACACTCGTAATGCTCTTGTTAGCGAGTGATTTCATTTGGCCAAAGATTCTTTCCGAGATCGATATTGTAAGAACAGGAATTATGCTAGTGCGTTATGACGGCAGGATCGATGCTGAGAAACTCGATCATCTGACGAAATTGACACTGTTCCTGATGTGCTTGCTGCCTGACCATCAGCTCCTAACAGCGTAAGTGGTTCTACCTTTAATTAACCCCGCCTCACTCTCTCTCTCTCTTTCTTTCTCTAATACTCTCTCTCTCTCTCTCTCTCTCTCTCTCTCTCTCTCTCTCTCTCTCTCTCTCTCTCTCTCTCTCTCTCCCCCCTCTCTCTCTCTTTCTCTCTTTCTCTTTCTCTAATTATTTACTTTTGTCGACTTTTTATTTTCTCCCAGAGAATTTTGCAGTGCTGCTTATACAAATAGATTTTTGGAAATAGATCAAAACGACTGTGCGAAGGCAAAGTAGGGATATATCATCTCTAACGGAATATGAGAGATCTGCTTCACCAAAAATAATAAAATTTGGCACAGCATGTGGTGGCATCTGGGCACGGCGGTCGGGCGGACCAGATCCGTGTCGGTGTTGGAATGGGCAGGGTTTACGCGGCTTCTGCATGGCATGGTGGTGACAGTGCCCCAGGCCATATTCCAGACTTACTACTTGGTGACAGTCCGTTTCTATCTGCCTAGTGAGT
>BOPN01000114.1:197500-202500 GCA_017312705.2 Penaeus japonicus
TGCTTATTGGTCCTTTTTTGATAAATAATGTCTATTCCAAATCTCATTGGATGTCTTTCGTCCTCTCTGATAACACACTTCGTGGACCAATAGGAAAGCTTCACTGAAAAGTTTTATTCAAACGTTGATTCACTGTATAAATACAACGCAAGTATGGCGCTGTTCTCTCGAGTCCTCTGCAGCACCAAGAGTCGCCACGACAACTCTCCTCCAGATTGCCCATATCATACGAAGGGGCGTATATCCAAAGGTGTAACCAAGACCTTCTTCATCCAGATTCAACCTTGGTTCAGCTCACTCAACATCAACTTGAGACAAAGGGACTGTTTGGATAATGAAGTCACTGGACAGCGTAAACAAATGTCATCCAGTGATTTTCGGGAAGGCGAATGGAATGAGGTACAGTTTTCTGTGAACGAGCAAGGATACCGAGTTTTAGTCAACGGCCAAGAGAAGTTGACAGACTCCAAGAAATCTCCTTGCTACAAGGTTATTGGTGTGGATATTGATGGAAATGGAACCTTTTGGAGTGTGGATTGTGATCCTCGATCGGTGGAGGATACGTCGACAAGTCCTGCATCAACAGGTGTAACCAATATCACATTTGTTACCATCTCTTCGATAACCTCTCCTAACAAAACGACTAGGAACTCGCCAAAACCAAAACCAAATCTTTACGTGTCCATTGGAAGCTCTTTGTTTGTGTCAATCATTGTTGTAATTTTAGCAGCCTGCTTAAAGATATACAAAGGAAAAAAGGCTCTTTCGGAAAATGACATTGCACAACCGACAACAATGGTCAGTTCACAACCTGCAGCCAACCGCGCAAACGACATCCGTCTCGCACATCACCAGTCTAGTGTCGAGTTGAACCTGCTGCCTCCTTTACCTCCTGCAGTCTGTTTGCATCACGCGCAGTCAGTGAACCTCGCAACAGCCCAGTTGAGTGACACTCTGCCGCCGCATTGCAACCCCCTCTTCCACACACTGCCTCAGCGTCGCGAATTCATGAGTGGAAGTGGAAGTCATGAGCAAACGTCTGCCGAACACCTGTACGAGGAAATTGATGAAAGTCGCATCTTCTCTCCTCTTAGTCACGGCGGGAAGCTGGCTCCTGGCGGCTCTCACGAAAGCATCAACAGCTTTTACGCTGCTTTTTGATTTAGGAAAGTGTCTGAAGGTTTTATCCATAATAAATACATGTTTTCTTCATCTTTTAGTCATAGGAACATTTCTCATTAGTGTGACTACAATATGTATTTTTAATTTTCTAACATTTGAGATGGACATCATCTGGTCAATATTTCAGTACACAAACACGTTTTGCTGATGATTCAAGGAACAAATGCACATAATAAATATATATACTTATTCATATACAGCTGTTATATATGGATATATACATACACACATATACATACATATATGCATACATACATACATATACTCATATACAGTATATATCATATCATGTTATATATATATATATATATATATATATATATATATATATATATATATATATATACATATATATGTATGTATATATATATATATTTATAAATAAATATATATATGAATACACATATATACATATATACATACATATATATATATATATATATATATATATATATATATATATACTAAACATAATACCGATGATGACAATAATGATGATAGCAACAACGATAATAATGCCACCAACATGCATGTATCTATCTAAGTATGTTTCGTTTTATATATCAATTTATCTGTCTATATTTTTTGTATATGTGTGTATACAGTCACACAAACACACACACACACACACACACACACACAGACACACACACACACACACACACACACACACACACACACATATATATATAAGAAAGTAAAAGAAATCTAAAACTGAAAAATGTTTTAAACTCCAATGAAACAAATGAAATTTATATGCCAAACCTGTGATAGAAAAAAATGCCACAAATGTGAAAATACTTACTTGAAAAACAGGAAAGAAATTATAAGTAATATTGATGCATACCTAACAGGCATCAATAATGAACTAAAGATAGATAATCAAGAAAATATACAGAAAGACTGCAGCTGGTGCAAAGACATCAATACTAAAAGTAATTCTAGTCTTGAAACTGAACTGGAAAAAAATCAAAGTTGTGACGATATATCAGAAGCCAGTTTTTTTAAGAACTAATTAGAATTGAGGAAAATAGGGACACAATGGCAGAAAATGTATATGCACCCGTATCAGACATTCTGGAAAAAGAGGAAATGAGCCATATCGGTGACCAAAAAATCAGCACACCCAAAAAGTGTGAAGGGGCATGCCCACTAGAAAACATAATTCAGAAAATGTATGAAGAATTAAAGGACTTCAAGATTCAATGTTTGAGGGAGATACAAATATTGAAGATGAGGTCTGAATTAAAACAAGAGCAAAGAAAAACCTAAAGAAAAAAATTGCTCAGGCTGCTGAATTGGAAACAGAAAAGGCTGTAAAAGACACTAAAAATGTAAAAGTAAAGCCAAAAAGAGAAGAAGCAACAAAGAAAATCAAGAGGTGAGCAAAGTAAAGTAAATCAGGAAGAAGAAAAAAAAACTGTTTTCTGAAATAGTAAGGCAAAAATCGGATAAACAGGCCAAGAATATTCTAGACAATGATATTTCAGACACTGAACAACCAAAAAAAGATGATGAGGCTGACTGGAAGGTTGTAGGCGACAAAAAGAAGCAACCAAAACAACCTACAAAGAAAAAGTCAAGAGAAAGAAAAAATGAAGATACATTCAGTAAATGAGCTCTTTATATACAATCTAAAAGAAAAAGAAGAAAATGATCCTGAAATCAGGAAAACAAGTGATATGAAAATGATTAATGATAGCATAACAAAATTGAACATCAATGAAATTATCAAAGTTGAAAGTGCCTTTAGAGAGGGCAAATATTTAAAGGAGGCTTTGAGACTAAGGCCAATTAGGTCCAAATTAGAAAAAGAAAAACAGAAATGGAAACTGATTGGAAAGAATATGAAACTAAAGGAAATTGATGAATATAAAGAAGCATGGATATCACCGGACTTGAGCTATGAAAAAAGGCAAAGTAAAAAAACTTTGATAAATAAACTAAGAGAAAACAGGAACAAGGGCGAACGGGAAAACACACGGTATATCACCAGCAACAGACAAGGACATTCAGTCCTGCGAAGCACTTCCCTATTCGAACAAAGGCAGGTAATAGAAGCCTTACCATACACCGGGGAAGGTCCCAGCTCCCCCAAAGTAGGGGAAACGACATCAACTATCTAACAACAGTAGGTAATGTAGACATGCAAAGAAATAATTTATTTGAGACTCTCATATTGCTAAATATACAGGGATTATATCCAAAAAGTAACCAGACAAAACCTACATATCTAGAGGACATGGCAAAGATCAACAATTATTCAATGATAGCTCTTACAGAAACTCATCTGAATGAAGACATAAAAAATGAAGAAATTAAAATTGATAACTATGAGTTAATAAGGAAAGATAGAAATAAGAGAAGCAGAGGAGTAGCTCTTTATATCAGGAAAGGTACTTAACTAGAATGGATACTGTAATAGAATACTCTAATAATACAGTAAATACTAGGAAATTTATTGACAAAAGATACAAAAGAGCCATACATTATTTTATATAGACCTCCTGGAACAACAGAAACATCTTTCAATGAATCACTAGGCATTATTAGTAATTACATTGTCAATACAAGGGAAATTGAAGCTATTATTATACTTGGCGATTTTAATTCCCCCTTTATCGATTGGGAAACAAAGAAAATAAAGATAGGAGCAAATGCCACTAAAGATGAAAAACAACAAGCGAGAATGCTTTTAGATTTTGAAGAAAATTTTTACCTTAACCAAATCATCAATATTCCAACAAGGGAAGAAAATATACCGGACCTTGTTTTCATTAGTATAGGGGAAGATGTACGCAACATATCATCAACCTTGACCAATCGGACCACAAAATAATTGAAATTACAATGAATAAGTTAAATAATCAGAAAAGTAGTAAAAAACAGATAGCTGAAGCAGAAAACAGTCTCAGATCTTTAAACTTTAGCCATAATCAAATAGATTGGAAAAAAATAAATGCAACACTAGAAAAGTCACTGAAAGATATTGACGTCCTCTTAACACCAAAAGATATACTAGAGAAGCTTTGTAATGCATTTAAAGATGTTTGTAGAATGTTTGTGCCCCCAAAAAACAACAGAAACAAGAATATTATACCAAGAGATCGAAGGATCATATTAAGAAACAAAAAAAATAAGGTTAACAAAATTGGAAAAAAAAAAAAAAAAACAGATCCAGATCAGAAAGGATCAAAGCAGAGATAAGGTTATTAGAAGATAAATCAAAACTGTCTATAAGTAACCAAAAAGCAGCCGAAGAAAGAAGAGCTGTGGAAGCTATAAAACAGTAGGCAAAATATTTTTTTCTCTTATGCAAACAACAGATTAAAGAGAAGAACAGAAATTGGGCCTCTTGAGAATAATGGTGCATTGATTCTAAAGGAAATGGCTGAATTACTCAAATTGCAATATGAAGAAGTCTATAGTGTCCCAAGAAGAGAAAAAATAATATCAGACCCACAACAACATTTTAGTATTATTAGTAACGAAGATGAATGTCTCACTGACTTCATACTCAATGAAAATATATTCTTGAAGCAGTAAGTGAAATCTCAACAAACTCAGCAGCTGGACCAGATGAAATCCCAGCAATCTTTTTAAAAAACTGCAAAGAAACCATAGCAAAGCCACTGGTAACTTTGTGGAGGAAATCTTTGGGGATGGGGATTATCCCAAAGCTTACTGAAAAGAGGGTACTATAATTCCAATATATAAAGGTGGAAACAAAGGTCAGGCCAAAAATTATAGACCAGTAGCACTAACATCTCATATAATAAAAATATTTGAAAGGGTAGTGAGGAAAAAAAAATGTTCAG
>BOPN01000114.1:215000-235000 GCA_017312705.2 Penaeus japonicus
ATAATGATGACCCTATTTTCCAGGTGGTTATTCGTGGGACAGAGAAAGCATTTACATATGACTTTGCATTTGCAAGTGAAACTTCTCAAGGCTATGTGTATGAATCTGCAGTTAAGAAAGTTGTCCAGAATTTATTTAAAGGTAATTGTCTTTCTCAGCTAAGAAATTGATTATTAATACCTCTTATCACTTACTTTTGTAATGCTTATGTTTTCTTAGGAAATAATTACAACTGATATATCTTGAATAAAGTTCAGGCATCTGAATTTTATGAGTCTGAAATATTTAAAAATCTAATACATGACTGAATTTTGCAGGCTACAATGTGACTGTACTAGCATATGGCCAGACTGGTTCAGGCAAAACACACAGTATGGGAACAGCTTACACAAAAGGCGTTGAAACAGATGATGAAGCTGGTATCATTCCAAGGGCAGTACGTGACATTTTTGAGGGAGTGTCTGAGAAGAAGAATGCTGATTTTCTTGTCAAGGTTTCCTTCATTGAGGTAAGCATAATTGTTGCTTCTATATTTAACATCATTCTGTAACCTTACTCATTATATAATAATTGTAAGGTTAAATGTTTTATATGTTACAGGTTGAAACTGTAAATGTTAGAGTTTTTGGATTAGTTATGAGCTCCTGTACTGATGGCATCTACGCTGAATTTTTTATCAATATCTTTTTTTTTTTTTTTTTTTTTTATATATATATATATATATATATATATATATATATATATATATATGTATATATATAATATATATATTGGTTGAATGTTATTGCAAAGTGCTCTTTATCTATCTTTTTAAGACCATGAGTTTTTCGTATATTGAAATTGTGTACCAGTAATGTTTAAGCCATGGAAGTTGGTGCTTCTTGATAAACAAATGAAAGATGCTGACAGATTTGGAAATAAGGATTTCTTGTTGATTTGTTATGATTGCAACACCTTTGATAAAACAAGCAGATGAAAATGTCTTTATACAAGCTTTATATAAGGACTGGTTATATACATATATAATGACATAACTATACATCATAGTTATGTCTTATATCTATATCATTAAAGAAATTTGATAGAATTTGTCATGGAACAAAATTTTTGATCATTTGTATTTATTTAAATATGTATATTTCTTTTTACAGTTGTATAAAGAATCCCTTTTTGACCTTCTGACAAATAAGAGCAGAGATGAATGTGCCGTTGACATTCGAGAAGATCCAAGGGGAGGTATAAAGATAGTGGGTCTGACAGAAATCCCTGTAACAACATTAGAAGAGACTATGAGATGTCTTGAAAGGGTAAGACTTATTTTTTGCATTAGGAGAGATCATAGATCTGTTGTGCAGATGAGGCTGACTTTTGTTTTAGTATTGTGTAAAAAAAAATTATAATAGTTTGTAGCCCATGTGAAAAATGCAATGAAAAGTGACAAATGCATTTATATAAATATTTTCTTTTCTGCAGGGTGCCCAGAACAGAGCCACTGGTGCTACAGCAATGAATGCTCGGTCTAGTCGATCACATGCTATTTTTTCTCTTCATATTGAACAAAAGAATAAAAATGAAAGGTATGTATATAAGCATCGTGATCATTAGAAGAAGAGCATGGTTGGAATTTTTGTTTAGTTATTTTAGCATCAGTAACCAGATAGAAATGGGACAAAAATAATTTTATTTCTTGGTCTGTGTACATGTTTACATTCATAACCCTCTATATATATCTCACTTTATGTATATACATAGTTATATTTACATCTATACTATATTTGAATGCATATGTTTGTATAAATGCCATAGACAAGCACAGACAAAAAAGTCAGTATTTTGATAATTAGATGGGAGACCCTCAAATGGAGATGGTATGCTATCTTATGATTTTTTATTGTACCTTTCAAAATTTTGAATGTATTTTGCAGTGAAAGCATTATGTGCGCAAAATTCCACTTGGTCGACTTGGCTGGTAGTGAGCGTGCGAAGAAGACAGGTGCCACAGGGGAGCGGTTTAAGGAGGGTGTCAATATCAATAAGGGACTCTTGGCTTTAGGAAATGTAATCTCTGCATTATGTGAGGAAGGAAACAGAGGCCATGTGCCATACAGAGACTCAAAACTTACACGTTTACTCCAAGGTGAGTGCATCAATCTCTTGTGAAAATGATTTATGATTGATCAAAATATGAAATATTTTGTCTTGAGATATGATAGAACAATCTCCTCATAAATTGTGGGAATATCTGAGTGCTACTTGCTTTTGATAAAGAAAAACCTAACTTAGAAATCTCGGTTATTGTTAGTTTTCATTTTGTATTTGGATTAATTTTACCTCTTTTGTTCCAGATTCCCTTGGTGGTAATTCTCACACTGTGATGCTGGCATGTGTGTCCCCAGCAGATAGTAACATGGAAGAGACACTTAGCACTTTGCGTTATGCTGATCGTGCCAGGAAGATCAAAAACAAACCTGTTATTAATCGTGATCCACAGGCTGCAGAAATAGCAAAACTGAGACAGCAGGTATGTTCAAAGATCAGTACTTTCTGTATCAACAGTTTGCAGTTCCAGATTTTTCAATTTTTTGATATTACAGTTGTTTAATTATTTGTTTTATTTTATTTCTACTTGCTTTTTGGTGCCAAAAATGACCATTGCTCTGTAATTGATGTGAGTTCCCTAGAGGAATTATCTATCTTTATACTCAGTTCATGACTATTGAGGCCTGACTATATGGTGGTGAAAAATAGGAACCCCTCTAAGTGCATGATTTCAGTTTTCCTGTCTTTATAGGTTCAACAACTTCAAGTCCAGCTGCTTGCCTCCAGCAGTAGTGGTGGAGGAGTGGCAATTACTTCCAGTGATGAGGTAAGTTTTCAGCTCACTTGGGTTTTAGAGTTGTTATTGCCATTTTTTCACCCATGTGAAAGAGTTAAAAGAAAGAATACATCACTTCCCTAGGACAACTTGGGTAAAAATAATTTTTGTTTTTAGAATTATAGATTGTCAAACCTTTCTGTTTATCTAGTTGAAGAAAAAGGAAAATCATTTCATTATGGTGTCTAGTATAACATTATTTATACGTGATTATGGCTTACATTTTATGATTATTCTTTTGAAAATTGAAGGGAATTGGAATATAATCCACAAAAAAAAATTAAAAAATTATGAAAAGTGGTGGATAATGATACATAGATCATTAATTCTATTTTTGATCTTCTGTGCTTCTTATGTTACCTTTGTGCAAAACTCTGGAAAGTACTTACTTAAGGCCAGATAAGTCGTCATTAATATTTTTATAATTTTTCTGTAAATTAAGTCTTGGTCATATTTATAAAAATCTTTTCAACATTTACAGCTAAATGCCCTCTTAAGTCAGAACCGGCTTCTCCAGGAGGAGAATGAGAAACTGTCTCGAGCTTTACATTCTGCTATTGACGAAAACACAAACATGGCAGAAAAAGCTTTACTTGTGAGTCATTCATTTATATTGTTTTGTAGATATTTTTTAAGATGACTTTTTGTATTTTTGATATCTAAGCTTTCTTGTTTTGGTAGTTCACCTTTTAAATACTTGCAGGCTGAGATGGCTCGAGATCGCTTGAAAACTAAACTGGAAGAGCTCCGAGCCCAGACAGGAAACACAGTTGAGGTTCTCAACAAGACACTGGATGTCACCCTTAACCCACAATACGAAGATCAGCTCAATCTTGTCAAGGATTTGCAAAAGAAGGTTGTCGAGCTGCAGGTATGTCTTCTTAATCTTATAAAACTGGTCTGTAAATAGGTTACTAAACAACTTAATAATTTTACTAGATTAATGAACATAGTTGCTATAATTTACATATTTTGGGGTGTATTATTTTTCTAAAAAAAAAAGAAAAGTAAAGTATCAGGTCTATGCAGAATTTACTCAACAAACTTTGATATTTATCCTTTATTTATCAACACCAGAGTGAGCAGAAGAAAGGAGAGAAAGTAATGATGGAGCATGAACTCTCCCGACACAACATCTCAACCAACACTTCCGTTGTAAATTCAGATGATACAACCACAACAGAGGCTGGAGTTACACAAGATACAGTTACTGACAACTCGCCATCTAAACACTTTGGTACTGAATATACTCTGCGGCAGGCAAAATTGAATGAGGAATTGCAGGTATGCATTTTTGTTGGCATCATAGCTATAGATATTGTCTACTTTTTTAGAGACAAATTCACAGGTGCTACAGTGCTTGTTTTCATTTTTAGGAAAAAGGCTTCTGCTGCTATTACACCTTTGGATTTTTTTATTCACAGGATTTGAACAGAGCCCTTGCAATGAAGGAAGAACTAATGAGCAAGATGACAACTAATGATGCACAGATGGTAGCCATGAGATCTGTTCATGACAAGGAAAAGAAAGATTTAGAGAGTCACATTGAAATTCTTTCAAAGGAGAAAGATGAACTAATGCAACAGTTACGTGCAGCATCTCACAACCAAGCCAGTGGAAAGTAAGTGCCTTTACAGTCGTGTATCATTCTCAATTTTGTTGGATTTAGAATAAGATTAGATTTTGATTTCACATTTTTTTCTTTAAAATACAAATACAGTTGAAATCTAAAAATGAAAGTGAAAAAGTTGTAGTAAATATATAATGTCTCACAGGATTGCCGAGCAAAGACGCAAGAGAGTTCAAGAGCTTGAGGGCCAGTTATCAGCCTTGAAAAAGAAGCAGTTGGAGTTGATGAAGATGATTCGTTTAAAGGAACAGTCAGAACAGAAAGTATCCAAGCTCAATACTGAAATACAGGTTTGTATTAAAATTTGTGTATATTCCAAGTTTATGTTTACTACATAATTGAACTGCTATATTTCATACAAGTTTTATTAACATATGAGTAGGTGAAGGAAAGTTATCATTTGGTACATTTTATTCTTAGACTAGATTTTGACATGTACTAGTAATAATGGGTAGCTTTTTAAGCATTCTCTATGGGCATCCAATGGTAAGGGCTCAGAAATTCAAATTCAATGTCAAGATTTACTGAGGTATTTCTAATATGGAATTATACATTATTCTTTTGTGAGTCATTATATGCATACCCACCTATACCCATCTGTGATGATATAGAAAAAAATTGGACCGGTTTAATTAGTTTAATACAGAACATCCATTTTCTTGTTTTGATCTTAAAATGGGCACCAGTGCCATCTTCTCGGCACACAAGACAAATTTGATATTAGAGAGAGGGTACATATCTAGGGCTTTGTTGCTCTCTCATTCACTTGTTGTGATACTAGAATGTTTTATGTGTTTGGAAGTTTTAGTGTTTTACTAAATTGTGTGGCCTATATATGTCATCTGACAGGCTTTCTGAAATTTGTAATTAAATGGCATTGTAGTATAGAATCCATATCAGCTCATTATATTCTTTACACTCAGTCTAACGTAAGTATAACAGTTTTATGGGAGGGCGAAAAGCAACTATATATTTTTTTGTATTTTTTACTTTTGTAAACAAATAGAGAAATAACCACCCTCAAAGAAAAAAAATAGAGATAGAGAAGACAAAGACAACCTGTGATTACAGCTGCAATGGCCACTTTACAAAAGAGACATAGCACAGGGGAACATTGCAGCTGCTGTACATGGTCTGGTTCACCTTTGTCTTTTCAGAGGCTATGGATGGGTTTCATTTAAGGCTTTCTTTCCTGCTTGTTTGGAATTTAAAACTAAACCTCTATTTGGTAATTAATATTAAAACAGATTTACCAGTGCTGTTTGTGTCTCCTAGGCCTTTGGTATGATTTTTTACTGTTGGCACGTTCAAGTTGCTCATATCCTGCGGATTAACTTTGCTGCCATTCTCATTTGTAAAAGTGTGAATTCTTGGTAAAGGCACAAGGTTACTTGTTCTCATGCCTTTTATGCTCTTTCCATTACAGGCTATGAAGGCAACCAGGGTGAAACTTATCCGTCAGATGAAGGAAGACAGTGAAAAGTTCCGTGTGTGGAAAGCACAGAAGGACAAAGAGGTATAGTTTATTTGATCTGATTTGCACTAAGACCATTATACTGATTATTTTTATTTTGTTATGATCAATCTGATGTCAGCCTAAATTGCAGATGATGAGAGGAAATATTCTTACTTCTTCGTGTTACTTTACCATGTTTTGACTTTTGACACTGAATGTTCATACCCTACTTACTATTTGATTTACATGTCTTATACCCAAGCAGCATTTGCTAATGCCTTTTTATTTGTAGATTAATAGATTATTTAATCAGCAAAACAAAAAATTGCTGACAGCATAATATTGCACTTCTTTCTTTTCTGTTCATAGGTTGCGAAACTCAAAGAAGCTGATCGACGCAAACAGTACCAGATTGTCAAAATGGAGCGTCTGCACTCGAAACAGCAGAATGTCCTAAGGCGTAAAATGGAGGAGGCCATTGCCATTAATAAGAGACTAAAGGTACTTAATGCAACAATTTTTTATCATCAGTTCTGCTAAATGAAGTCTCTTAACAAATTAGTCATTCACATAGGGAATGAAATTGTTTATATCTGTATATTGTAATGAACTCTTATGGAGCCGTAAATAATACTCCTAAATAATTTTATGCTTTGATATTACCAGGATGCAATGGCACTACAAAAGGCAGGTGCTGAGAAGAGAGCAGCATCACGCGAAACTGCTGGTATTGGGAACCGTGTAAAGTATGTATTTAAGTCTGTGCTTGCGTTAACTGAAGTCCTTATATTGACCAGTTTTATCTTAACATTGTATAATAATTTTTTCTGCAAAAGTGTTCCCAAATAGAAGCAATAACTTTTAGAAACACTTGCTAAAGCTGTATTCATGAGAATTTTTGTATGTAAAATAGAAATTTCAGCATTAGATTTCTTTGTTAGACATAAATGTCTTATTTCTCTTTTTTACTACAGGAATTGGTTGGAAGGTGAACTAGAAGTTGTAACAGTGAAAAAGCAGGCAAAACAGTCACTTGAAAACTTAATGGATGACAGAAAAACTATTTCAGACCAAATCAACAAAGCCAAGGTAAATTTTATCTGCATTGTTTTTATTGTCACTACTAATTATATGTAAAAAGATACTTTTAACATATTCCAAGGAACAAATGTACATAGTGAGGAAATAATATATGCTTCTCTTCTCTCCTTTTTGCTTTTAGCGTCAACTAAGAAATGGTCAATTGACAAAAGATCTAACAGCTGATTTGGAGACAAAAGTTAAGAGTCTGGAAAATGATCTCCAGTTGCGTACTGCTCAGATTAATGACCTCCAGTCAAAGATTATGGATGGTGATGAAGGTAAGCTTTTTTAATGATAAATATTTTTGTGTTTATAAAATCCAGGGAAACATTGGCATTTATTAGAGGAGATTTTTTCTGCTTTCTCCTTTATGTTTCTCACTTCTTCTTGATTGCTTCCTGTCATGGTAAATAGTTGTCCAATTGTGCAACATATTGCTTGCATTATAGTTTTGCTCAAAAAGAAAGAAATTGCAAAAGATATTGTTAAACATACAGAAAATGTAGAAAAGACTTCACCAAATACTTAACACATCAAATATAGGTCTAGAGTACCCATGACTCACTGCAGGGAAGTAAAGTCCCTTGTCTTTTTCATGATGATCCAAGTAGATACATATATAAGCCTACTGATACTCAACCTTTTTAGTGAGTTGCTGAGTAACCAGCAGATTAATAATAAAAACAAATTATTGCTAGGTTGCTAGTGATTATTGAAAGGGCTGGATACTATGAGAGTGATGCCCTTAATATTAGATACACACAGATTGGATATTTTGGATACAATGGTGAAAGAGGCTTAATGTTTTGCTTTGGGAATTATTATGTGAATTAATTTCTTCACTCATTCTTATTTTTGCTTTATATACTTTTGTAGATGCTGCTAGCAGGAAAAGATTTGACTCTATGCAGAGCATGGTGGAGGCAAAGTGTGCTCTGAATTATCTCTTTGAAGTGGCAGCCACTGGACAAGTGAACACAGCTGCTCGTGAGGCTGACTTAAAGGATCTACAGGTAGATTATATTGATTAGAAGTTTTTGCAATATGCTGAATGAAAAAAGTATACAATCTTTTAAATGATTACATTGATAATGCTTTTTCTGCCTTCTGTAGAGCCAATATGAAGAGGTAGCCCAGTCTCTTGAGGATATGGAAGCAGAGTTGAAGACACTGAAGGAATGTCATCAGGCTGAACTAACTCGTATCTCAAGAGAACATGAGGATAAGGTGCTCTTCTTGTTAAGACAAATGCCAAAAGCTGAGGTAAGTTATTTGTGCTTGGAAATTTTTGTAAAAGGCATGAAAATCTGGTCTATCTTTCAAGAATGTTTTTCATATCTTAAAACCTGTCATTAAGTAAACCATTCTGATTCACCAATTTACAAAATGTTATCTTGATTATTAGCAGGATGAAGGAGAAACAGCAAGTGATGAGAATAATGAGCAAAGTAAAGATGGTATTCTTATGGAAAGACTTAAATTCCAAGAGGCTGAGATTGCTCGTCTCTCTGAGCTGTATGAAGAATTACAGGCAAAGAGACAAGAATGCGAGGAGCTCAAGAAGCAGCTTACAGTCTCTGCTGTCACTCAGGGCAATCGGGTAAGGAAAAACTTACACATATACAAGTATGAGGGATGCATGCATGTGGTGGTCTTTGTGTTTAAGTGTCTGCATGTGTCTGAGAATGAATGAGTGGTTACATACATATGCAATTGTCAGAATAGTGGAGTGTGGATATCAAGGGTTGGTGTCATTGAATAGTCTGTAGATATTGAAAAAGAACTGATAACTTGATGATTCCTCATATCCACTTGTCATGAATTGAGATTAGCCGTTACAAGAAACCCAACAATGGAACTCGTGAAGGATTTGTTCTTAAATTATGTGTCCCATTATTTATCTGATGACCCAAACTTGGTGTGGGAGCTTAAATTCTCAATTGATATTTATATTGTAAGTTTGTAACAGAATTCTAGATATGTAATGATTTATTATGATATAGATATTTGAAGATAACTAACATCTTTACCTGTTCTTTTCTGTGCAGGTATCTCTTATGCCTAACATTAGCTTAGGTGATCGACGGCGCACATTTGTAAAGCCTGGTCCTACGAAGAAGCCATCACCAACTGAAGTATTGAGTGAATCAGATGAGGAAAGTGATGAAGAAGAGGAAGAGGAGACAAAGAGGAAGGATCCAGATTGGCGCAAAACCCCGCTGTATAAGAGGATAAGACAAATAACTGTGAGTTGAGTTACTCTCTTTTTTTTTTCTTTTTTTTTTTTAAGTGCCATTATCCTGATGATGCCTAAAAGTTTTAGATGAAGTTGGAACTTCATATATATAATACATAGTATGAAATTTCTTTTTTATTTCTTTTAGGGCAACAAAACATCTTTTGATGAAGAGGAGGAGGACCAGGAAAATGAAGATGGAAAAAAGAGAAAGAGTGGCTCAAAGCGGGATTCTTCAGGCGACATCAGATGTGGATGCAAGGGAGATTGTTCAAAGAAACTGTGTGCTTGTCGCAAAGGCTCAAATTCATGCAATTTGAAATGCAAATGCAATATACTTAAATGCAAAAACAGATCAACTCCAGATACCAGCTTGTCAGAAGTAAGTGTATAATTTTGGCTTTTTAATACAGAGCATTAGCTATATTTTTTTGTTTCAGGGTATCTGTTCTAAAGTGTATCATATATTTATTCTCATGTTTTGATGTGAAGTGCACTTGGTGTATATGTAGAGTTTAGGTTTTCTCTCCACAACCTAACTTTATGGACATAGTGTTTTCAAAGGTATTGTCTTTAACCTTCAATGATAGAATTGTCTTGTGCACTGCTATATTTTTAGAATGATCATGTACAGCTTGTTGTATTAACTCCTTCACAGTGAGCATATTTCATGGAGTGCGATCACTTTCACAATACATTTTTCATTATGCTGAAATTACAAGCTATTTATTCCTTCTGTTGTGTTACTAGGACATCATCCCAAATGCTAATTAGTATCACAGTGCTATTATACCATATATAGACTACTATATCTTGTCATGTTTCTAGGAAATAATAGAAAAATACACCTTAGGCTATACATCTGAAGATCTGACCTGCCATTGAAGGGATAGTTTAAGATACAGTATTGGTTTACCTAGGGTTGGTGGATGAAAACTTAAGCATTGGTTCTGTGTGTTGTTTAGAGTGTAATATGCCACAGATGTAAAAAGGATTGCACAGACTACTATTATTTACTTTAGATTTTAGCCTGAAAGCATTAGAAAAGAAGATTTATCACATTATCTTTCATGCACGAGTACAAATAGCATATAATTTGGTGTTCAGCAGGATATAGGTTGATATCAAATTACTGACCTGAGAAACTTAAAATTAAAAAAGCACCATTTGTAGAGCTCAACAAAAGAAAAAGAAAGGAAGAAATAGAAAAGAAAACATAGAGTAAAACAAAAAAGACAAAAGTGTTGCCTCCTTGCAGAGGAAAGAAGTCTGTTTTGATATCAAGAATGACTGATAGATAAGCACATGTAAACAATCAAAACCAAGTATATCAGTCCTTCTGTTCATGGAAGGGAATTGATTGCTACTAATTTGTACAAATTATTGCCTTCTCTAAGGAAATCGACCCACCTCACAATATCTAAACTCATATAGCCATTGAAGTTGCTGTTGAACAGCATGTTATTAACCCAGTCATGACGGGGGCATTCCAGCCTTGCAAGTTGCAATGCCGGGGCTCTGGAACGCATAGGCCTAAATCAGTTAAATAAACGACGCCGTATAGCGTCACCCAGCGAACGGGCCTTGAATGTGCGGTACCGTAGTGTACCACCCGTCCAGAGAGGGTTAACCCTCTCTGGACGGGTGGTACAGTACTGTACTGCTCATTCAGTATTGTGCCAGCCATTTAATTGATTTAGGCCTAAGTGCTCGAAAGCCCCGGCATTGTGACATTCAAGGCTGGAATGCCCCCATCGTGAGTGGGTTAATATGGTGTATAATTCTTGATGATAACCATATTTTTATGTTCTCTTTATTCTGTGTGCAACTGTATTTGATCTTTTTATGTTAACTTGTGGGCTGTGGGTACCTAGAGCCACTTTTGTGTTTTACTGTATTGTGAGGCTTGTATTTGATAGCCTTTATCAAATTTGTAACAGACTGAAATTGTGGTATAGAGTCCATACCAGCTAATACTCTTCTTTACACTCATGTAAACAAATGTGGGTAAAGCAATTATGAAGGGAATAAACATCCCCAACCCCAAAAATAGAATAATGTAAGAGATAGGGAAGAGGAAGGTCACAGCTTAAAGCAGCCATACTGGCACAGTGATTTATTGCAGCTGCTGTGCTGGGCCAGGTCACCTTCCTCTTCCCATTCTGCATACACATCTTGCACCACTGGTACTGGCACCACATGGCAACTATTGCCATGTATCCCTTGACACCTGTCATCTGGACCAAAACTTGACTGTCATGTATGTCTTGGCACCTTTCCAGAACAGGTTAATCATCATGGCTGCATTAGGGGTCTTTGCAGCAATGCATTTTGCAGAATTTGGTATAACAATATTTTCTAACTGTTTCAGACTAGCAAGAATGATACTCTTCTGAATTCAACATTTGAAGTAGGAAGTGTCCCTCTCTCTGAAAATTCTTCTAACAAGAGACCAAGGTAAGCCACTTATTATTTAATTAGTCATAAATAGTTTGTAAGTTAGGTATGAATGCAAGTTTACATCAATTAGATTGAGTAGAGTTGTCATTGTTAAAGAATTGATGTTCTTAATTATCTCTTCCTATCCCTATTTATGTCTGTTGCTCAATTTGTGTTACTTTTTGGCTTTCTGATAGAAATGTTTTCAGATCAGAGTCTGCATTGTGTCTGAGTATGAACAAAAGGAATTGGGCATGATATAAATTAAATTCACAACATTATTGTAAATTTATGATTATGAAATTTATACTGTAAAGGCAATTGGATTTTTATATAACTACGTATCATATTCATCCCCATTCTTTCCACAGACTCTTGGGAATGAGTTCCTCTTACAACGATAGTTCATCTCAGTCGGATGATGACGCCCCAACAGGCTTGATGCGCATTAAAACCAAGATGGACTTCTTGAACTCGCCATCCTTGTTTTGAGGAGTGTTCCCTTCAAAGATTGTACATTTTATTTTAGACACTTTAAGAATACTTGTATGGGTTTCCTGATGGGAGAATGATAGAAAGATGTATGACTGGGCAAATGAATGCAAGAGGATAGGTTACAGCACATGAAGAGCTCTTTTATACATGATTGCAAGAGTGAAATTACTTGTTTCATCTGTTTGATAAGACTTAGCTTGTCTATTCAGGATCCAGTTCAAAATCAGATCTTTAAATTACTTAATAAAAGTTTCTTTAGTTTAAAGCAAAGAGGTTTTTCATTTTAGCATTAATTCTCTTGTTCAGCAGATCATTTGCAATTGCTGGATTTGAAACTGTATAATGGACAGCCATTTATATCTTGAGCAATTCTGTATGTAACCTATCTATACTTTTTATTTTTACAAATGCTTCCTTTTTAAATCTATTTTCTTTCTTTTTTATGTAATACACTGACTAGCGTTACTATTGTAAAATATCTTAACCCATTGGTCGCGGTTTTAATAAAAATATTTATACAGTCGTGTGGCGGGTTTATGTTGTATGGCACGGTGCCATCTGTGTCTACGACCAACTCTGCCTTGGCAGCAAATCATGCCATCCGCTGTCAGTGGGTTAACATTGTGTTTGATCTCTAAATATTGTCCTAAATTAGGATGTGGGATACTTTAATGGTAATTGTAGATAGAAAAGATTAAAACACAGGAATCTACATGGAAACTTTATTTGAAAATTATGCTACATAAAAAACAGTATCTTGTTTTATGAAGTGTGTTTACTGCAAATGTTTGTGGAACAAGATTTGCATCTTTAATCATAATAATAATTATTATTATTGCCTTTTTCTTTTATTTTTCTGCAATTTTTATTTTTGTTTTTTGAAGGTATTTCTGTGTTCATTGAAAAAGATATGCATTATGCATTGAATGATATTAAAACTGATTCAGCTAATGAAGAGTAACGTTTTTTTATCATTTCACAATATGCAAAATTACAGTAAGAAAATGGTTCACTTTTGTCATGCCTTCCATGACACTTAGTAAATGTGCTACTAAGTGAATGAAAGTGAGTGAAAGTAACTTGATGCAAAACTACTTGGTACTGTACATTGCTTACATGGCCTCTCGGCATACAGTCCTTTGTAGTTCCCATGTCTGGTTTTGTTTTTTTACATTAGATTTGGTTGAGTTATGACCATCTTAAGGCAGAATGAATAAAGGTGATCATTTACAGAGCTATGGTTTATTGTTAAACATTTTATGCCAACTATGCTCTTAACAAAATATAGTATTTTATTGACTAACAATATTATCAATGATTCTATATCATGTGATACAAAACAAAGTCTCTTTAGAAAAGCAACTTGGCCCTAGGTAAACCATTAATTTTAATGTCTTAATATGGGAAATGATGTGGTTGATGTGACATTCAAACCAATTGTCCCTAGAATCTAGTGGCATGACTTAAAGCATTCTAGTCACTTATTTTCATATTTTTTCCAGACTCCACCCTGTTGGTGAAGATGTCAAATATGCAATTTATGATATCAGCAGCACTAATTTTATTTTCATTTTTACTTTTGTCTGTCAGTTTCACAAAAGATGTATGAAATTGATCAGATTATTGTGGATGTTCATATACAAGGCTGAATTATTTTCAATTTATGCTTTAAGCACTTGGATGTGGGTGATATGGGACATGAACCTAAAGCTGGTTGATTGTATAAAAGGAAAACATTGCTCATACCTCACATTCCTTAGTTCTTTTTATGAGATTTAAATTCTTTAAACTTGATGGCTACAGCTATGGTACTGGTGCCTTCTGATGCCCACTTATTTTGATTCTGTATCTACTGTGCTTATATTGGTTAATCCAGGGCTGGTCACATGTTCTCAGATTGCCTTGGAACAAAAGTTAAAGTACTAATTTTAATTACATGTAATTTTAAGAGGAGTCAAAGGTTCTAAGACCAAGATACTCAAAAAGCGTAGGATCAGCTTAGTCTTTGGATATGCCCTAATTTTGTGCGAAAACCCAATTGGTGGTAAGGCGTCAGTCTTATTAATGTTTGTAAATGGAATTGCCATATTTTAAAATTATTTTTAAGCCATGCAATTTCTCTTAGGTGTCAAAGGTAAATCATGAAATATTAGAAGTCCCTTTTATATTTTGGATGAATAACAAAGTATCCCCTTTAAAGCTCAACTGTCTTGTATAGAAAACATTTTGTTATGGGTAACTACAATACCACAACTGCTCTATATATATACAAGTCAAATTTCTTGGCGTGTGTAGAGGTCTGGCTGGCTTTGAAAGAATTATGGCTTAGAGTGTGAAGGACATGGCCGAAACTGCTTTTTTATCTTATTGATTAAGCTTGAAAAGTAGTGTGTTGGAATGTGGGTTCATCATCCGAGGAGCGAGGTGTACTCCTACGCTCCCCGAGAGGAGACTCTACCACAATGTACGAGTTGTCTGAGGATATGTGTGAATCACGTGTGTGACGTGCCATTGCAATGTGAAGAAGGAAGTGTTGCATGTGTGCATAGCCCTTGCGAAGAGAAAGACAAAACAACACTGGTATGTCTGGCGTAAGAGGAAGAGAGGGGTAAACAGATAGGTAAAGCAACGAGTGTATATATATGTATGCATATTCATAGATACAAAGGTTATGGCAAGGTTACATCGTGTACCGATTTGCAAGTTGCAAACTAGTATACGTCATTTCACTATCTTAGAGTTTTTTTATGATTTACAAGTCTTTGTTCTCTAATAATAATGCCCGCTTGTCTAACTGCCTCCCTCTAAATCTGTTGCTTTCGCCGTTGATCTTGGCCTTTGGCTCTCCTTACAAATTTAATGATTTTGCTTGATTTTTTGTTGTCTTTATTCAGTTAATTGATCCCACTTATTTGTTGACTTCGAAAGCCCGAGCATGATAGCGTCGAAACCCAAAACGGAATAAAGTTCTAAAGAACAGCCGTGATTTTCGTGCCTAAATATATTTGCCACGGGTCTTGATGTGGCAAGGATTGAGTCCCGATATTAATTTCATTATCTGGTAAAGAAGCAGATTAAAAAGGATAAAGTGCACCGGCTTTGAAATGTGCGTCCGCAACGTTTTAACAGGTCTTGTGTGTACTGCTCTGCCGATGATGCATGCAGGGTTTTTCCTCTGATTTGCTCATCAGTTCGCCATTCTCTTAGCTTTATAGACTAGATTCTGATATTGGAAGTTAATTCAGTTATTTATTTTTCGCTGATTGATGTAGTTTTAATGTAGTGCAAGAATATAGTTGGAATCTAATTAAGAGTGTCAACTGCAAAATTTCAGTGGAATGTGAATATGAATGTTGATTTATCTGTGTGAGGGCTCGTATGCTTCAGTGACAGGAAGTCAACAAATTTTTAGGTTGGAGAAAGAGGAGACAAGATAAAGAGTAGACGGGCCTCGGTGCTCGAACAGATTATCTTTCCGTTTCGGGAGAGAGATTCTGTTGTATCTCATGATTATTCAGAAATCATGGAAAATAAAAATCTTGATTCAAGGCCAGCATATTAAAAAATATAAATGTATGGCTTCATACTGATTTCAGATGATATAAAAATTGCAACTTAAAGTTGTCAGAACTTCGACTTAGGTTCCGAATATTTAGTAAAACCTGCAGTCGAAAGAGTTTATTAGGGAAGCACGCAAAAAACTTCCTCACAAGATAAAAAATACACGGATATACATCCGAATAAAATGTCACTCGTAATGACGCATCACAATAACTGACACTATTCCATCAACTTTTAGATAAGAAAAACTAATCAACATATCCCAGGAAAACTAGTGAAGCCAAGTCCGCAGAATCGAGCAGTGCTCATGTCATTAGGCTTTGTCCCCATCGTGGACTGTATGCCGACACTTTGTCCACACGTCATAATCATAAACGGGCCCGAACGAGAGAAGATGGCCGACGGGGCCGCGTGCGGGGTGATAAATAACCATGGGTTGCAACAAGGATATCGAATCTATATAAAGAGTCTTCGGTGGGTGGCAGGACCGACAGGAAGTTCGGAGATTACTTTGGACAAAACAAACAATTAGTATGTCCGGCAGCGCGCTCACTTGTCTGTTGAATTAGCTGGATCATCACTTTACCAGCTAATTTCTGTGTTCACATGCAATCCCTGAACACAGCATAGAAGATACTGTCTACGTTTTTTTTCCACCATGACGGACGATATCTGTAGACTTAATAATAATAACAGTGAATAAGACAATGCTGATGATGACGATATAACAACTTTTTCCCCATTAATCTGTGACATTGAAAATCTCCAAACCAACCTAAAGCTACGGTCACCCTACTCTAATATAACTCGGGGTCCCGAGATTAGCGAATACAATTTCCTCGGGGCTCGCTCCTGCATTTTGTTTGGTTGGTCACACGACGAGTCGGAACCATCGCCTCGGTCAAAACAAGAGGTTTGCCGAACCGTGCGAAAAAATGGAGTAATTGTGCGTTAAGTCGGGATCTTTTAGAAAGTATTGAAACAAAAAAAGACTGGAGTAAAACGTGGAAGACTAAGGTAACAAAAACTTTAGACGAATACGGCAATAATTAGAATTATGATAATAACCGTTATTTCTAATAAATTATAATTAATGGCCATAATTATGATAACGATAATTATAATATAACAATTATGAGGGAGATAATTAGAATGTTGATAGCGGTATCTTGTACTAAAAGATAGGCAACAAAACAACATGACAGCATAACGAGCAAGAGCAAATGCAACGATAATATCACAGATAATGAACGTCGTAGTGAGGATAATTTTAATGGCAGTTATATCAGAAAACAAGGATGATAAGGAAAATGATAACGATCGTGATAAGAGCTATAATTATGGTGATGATGATTAACCTGATGATAGAAATAAAGATAATAATGATGATAATAACTGCAACGACAGTAATACTACTACTAATGATAATGATAATGGCCACCACCTGTAAAAACATCTAAGATCAACTATTAAAAGTAATAAAAGAACAACAGGAATAAACAGTGGAACCACCGAGCTATGAGAATGTAGAGATCAAATACGGAGAGAAAAAAGAATTGCATGGGTTATTTATCAAAGACGAGGACAGGATAGTAGTCATAAATAAACCGTCGCTGTGCTTGGAAAATTATTATTCACTGTGGTAAGTGAACGTGGTTGCCACCTCTTCCACCCCAATTGTTTGCAACCAAATTAATAAAGGTCTCGGTTAAATTAAAATGGGGTTGATGTGCATCTTTTAGTTTTTTTTCGGTGATCGAATGATTAATTACAAGCAACACATATACAACAACAACTGGAGAAAAGCACACGTAATTAAAGAGATTTATTTTCCCTCTGGAAATTACTCACGCACACTACGGAGACATACCAAAAAAAAAAAAAAAAAAAAAAAAAAAAAAAAAAAAAAAAAATGAAAAGAGAGACATAGAAGCCCTGGCCATGATGCCACAAGAACAAGTAATACATACGATCTACATTGAACCGCTGTCGACATAGCAAAAGATACGCCAATTTTTGAACGTGTGTGGTTAAAAGGGGGAAACAGTGAACATGAAAGCAACAAATAGATGAATATAAGCGACGTCACGACATGTAGCAACGGATGGGAGATTTGCAAGAAGCCTGGATTATTTAGGGTATGATCATTAACTAGAAAGCGTTGAAATACCGTAGGACTTTTGAGTAAAGACAGATTACAAGAACAAGCATAATCATTAGTAATATCGTTGCAGACCTAAAATCATAAAAGGAATGTTTGATTATTGACATACCTATGCCAAATAAAAAAAACATATATAAAAACAAAAGGGACCAGAGAAAAGGTATCTAAAAAGAAGATTATAGGGGTCATCGAACAGTCAGCGGCATTCCAGTCATCAAAAGGTGCAGAGGAGTGTATTGAGAGCAAAATCTGTATCAAGATCCAGTGGCACAGAAAAGGGCGGTTTTTGGAACTGCAAAAAACGCGGAGAAAGGATCTCGGACCCTCGGGCTTGATGCTCTGGCTTGCTTGAGAGAACTCACCAGGAATTTTATTTTGTGAAAAAAAGGTAAACGTAATCATAATCATATTGATATTAAGGATTATAATGATAAAAACAATATTGATATGATAATATGGATATGAATAAGAATGATACGAATATGATAATATTGAAATAATGATATAATGATATCACAAATGATAAATATAACTTCAAGTTAATGATGATGATGATTACCATAGTTATAACTTTCAGGGTAATGATAACGGAAACATAATGCTATGAATGTTCATAGTGATACCGATGGTAATATGACTGGTAATCATAATATGATAATGACAATAACAATAATGATGATAATGATAACGATCAAGTTTGAAGATAAGGATGACAATAAAAATATAATCAATATGATGATACCATTAACGTTCATAACAATAATGATAATAATAATCTACCATCATCTACCCCAAACTATACTCATATTCTACTCTCATCTACCTTAATTTATCCAAAAATCCCCTCTCCTCTGTTCAATCTATCCCACCTTCATCTATCTATGCAGCTAAATGCAATCAGCAGGTCCTTGAGCAATAGACAACCCTGCTTCAATTTTCTTATCATAATCAGTCCTTGAGCTTGGCTAATGCCGATGGCATAAGGGGCCGTTTGAATATAATGATAATGATAATGATAGTATCAACAATGGTGATGATAATGATAACAGTAACAGTGGTATTATACTAGTGGTAATAGTAGTAGTACTAGTAAAAGTAATAGTAGTAATTATAATAATAACAATAGTGATAATGATGACAATAATGATAATGATGATAATTTGAATAATAATGATGATAGTAATGATAATGATAACAATAATTATGATTATTATTACTATAATTATGATAATGATAATAATAATGATAATAATATTCATCTTTTTATCATCATTATCATTACTATAATTGTAATGATGATAATAGTAGTAATAATAAGAATGATGACAATAATGATGATAATAATAGTGATAATAAGAATGATGGCAATGATGATAATAATGATAATAATTATGATAATAATAATTATGTTAATGATATAAAAATAATGATGATTATGATAATGATCAAAATGCTAATGTTAATTGCAACAACAGCAGTAGAGAAACTCTATTTGAATGTGAAATTCACGAGTGAATTTACTGAATGAGCGCTTTTGTTTTTTGAAATTAGTTCACTCGTTGAAGTCTACTAAACAGAAACAAGTTCTAACACCTCAGCTAAGGCACAGATTAAAGTCACTGATCTTAGCACGACATGACTGAACGCTAAGAGTTCTCGTAAACTCACTTCGTGCTTTCTTGTCGGCAAGAAGCATCGTGAGAGACTTGTAGCACCTGGGGAGGAAAACTACCTGGTCTAGCTTTCAAGTAGAAAATAGTCAGACAATCCCCGTCCAGACAGTCACTAAATACTAAAGGTAACTTGAACTGACACATTTTATATAAACGTGGTTAGGTATAACTAAAAGGAGTTAAACAAAGGTATATGATCTGAACTAGGGTAGTCTTTGTGACTATAGACCCAATGGAACCAGGTGTGAAGTTCACAAGAGCTGACCAGCCATAATAAAGAATACCGCCCATGACACAGTACAAAACCTACAGCACATTTACTAATAGCACATGAGTCATGCAAACACATGCAATATGAAAAAGCAACTAGGATAATTCTCCCTCTCAA
>BOPN01000114.1:282500-285000 GCA_017312705.2 Penaeus japonicus
AATGATACCATAAGAACAGTCATGGTGATAATAGAAATGATGAGAAAAAATATGATAAAGGTAACACCAACAGGCAGTCTTAGCTGAATTAGTGTTATTCTTGATATCTTTATGGACACTACTGTTTCTGTTCTTGTCATTTTCATCAGTACTTGTGTTACAATTATTGTCACGAACAAACATCAATGGTAGCAGTTGTAGTAGCCGTCAGGTGTGCTGGATAATGCCGTGACCATGAGACTGTGTTTGGCCTCGAGGCCGAGGTCAACCAGGGTCAGCCGGGGTTAGCCTTTGTGACGTCACCCAGGAGGTGTTGAAGCTGCCAAAACACGTTCATTATGCGGAGCAGTGCGTTATGCTTTGGTATGTGCGTTTTACTTTTGTATGTGCTGTTGCAAGAATTCTCGTCTATATTCAAATGTATCCGTTGACTTTTAAGCCTTTTCGAGCCTGTAACTTCCTGGTGAGTGAGCCATCCTTTGTGGCGACCACATTAGAATTGGAGATTATCAAAACTCGTGGTGAATCTGGTTACTTCTCGAAAAATTCGAGGAACCAATATATCCGGGAGAAGCCTTAAGGCTCCAAGTCCTTGAAGAGCTCCTTTGTACTTCGCCCTCGAGTAGACACGTGGTATAACACCCTCTTCCCTCGAGCTCGTTGGACCAGCTTGCCGTTCAACCCAGCGGCAGATCCGCCCTAGAAAGAAAAGACAATAGATGTCTCACAAAAAAAAATTATCCATTTCACTAAAAGAGGTATATGTTACGTATCATTTGCTACTGGTTAGGGACGCATGCAGGGGCGCTGTGTTTTGCGACTGTGCCTATGTGTCGATCTTTTTGCTCGGCCCGTTTCGCTCCAGATTCGGTTCCCGAGGTGAGACCCGGATGTTGTGTCACAGGGATGACGGCATAGTCTCATGACGTCACAGGGTTGCGAGGTGAGGTTTGCTGGCACTGAAGCTAGAATATCAAAATTTTAAATGACCGCTCAACGTGGTCACGTTTTGACTTCATGTTTTTATATAAGTTAATATATTCATGCATTTGAAGCTGCGTAGAATCACGAAGAATGGCTCCATTATGCAAAATATCACCCTATGCTCCCTGTCATGACGTCATCACAACAAGAAGGTTTTCGGGGCTGGAGATAACAGACCTCCGACTCACGTGATGATTAAGCAGCTTCAGTTTCCGACGGTTGGCTGTTTTGTTCTTGTTGCACCTTTATTTTCGTCCCTCTGTCCTCCCCTGGAATCCCGCATGACGTCATTCGCACTGTCACTCAAATGGGTTTGTCCGGATTTGTGGTTTTTACTCCGGCCATGAACCGCCCCGCCCTTTCCTCTCCGAATTCGCTTGACAACCGAGCATTGGAAACCTTTATTTCTTTTTTTTTCTTCTACCTGCCACGCATGTGCCTGTGAAATTAACGAAGAAGAGTGGAGCGAAGCAAGATCACACATCAAATATTCAAAAGTTATAATAATCATGTTTATATTTCTCCCAAAAAAGAGATGACTGCTTTCCAGTGGGAGCCTCACACCCCTCCGAAAGTGGCGGCAGGAAGGGTGCTAATTGTAACGAGGAACTGAAGTCTGCCAGCGCGAGGACATACCCTTGATGATGTGACAGAGCTTAAGCGCCGGAAAAGCCGGATGTGTCATCGGAATCCGACCTGAGCGATACTTCGGAATGCGCGATTTCGCTGTCTCTTTACTTAGTGGATATTGGAGACTAACAGCGCGTCGGGGATACAAAATGTCAAAGAATGGAGGAAGCAGCAGAACAAGGCTCTTTAGACACGGTAAGGATGACAGTGCAAGAGCCACCGCCGGCACCAGACCCGTGACTCACGTCCTCCTCAGCCGCAGACAGGAGACGATCCTTCCCCGAATTTCTGGCGGGGAAGGACCGCGGGAGATGCTTCGGGAGCGCCTCAATGAATCCGCAGGACCGGGTCGCTTGCTCCCCCAGGTCGATCCGGAGTTGGAGGGAGGAGGCCTTTGCTCAACGAAAGCATGTTGCAAGTTTGCCCTTGATCCTAATGACAGCTCTCAGGACTCCAAAAGGAAACCCGCGGGTCCAAAAAAGCACTGGGTTATCTCTCGTCGATTTTTACTTAACGCACATGTGGTAGTATTGACTCTTTTTGTATTTCGAAAGAAAAACAGCAGTGACCTTACCTTTAGTATTTAATTGTTTCGGTAGGGGGGGGGGGGGCGTAAGAAGTACGTGAAAGCAATTAATGTTGATGAAAGAAATATTTCCAGAGTGAAGGACAGCCACATTGATCGACAACGGACTTCAAACCTTTGGGTGTCGAACAACGGTTTATTTCACATTTGACAAATATACTCTGTGTGTGTGTGTGTGTGTGTGTGTGTGTGTGTGTATATGTATGTATGTGTGTGTGTGTACATTGTCATTATAAATATTGTTAAAAATCCATATACATGAGCACATACACGCAATAAAAATAACGAATGAGACAAAAG
>BOPN01000114.1:307500-310000 GCA_017312705.2 Penaeus japonicus
CTCGGAGCAGGCACTGTGAAGGCTGTTGTCACTCCGAGACCGCAGAAGGGAGGGCCGGAGGGCAGGAGTGAAGACGGAACAGGGAAGTGGAGGGCGGGTGTGGAGGGGCAAAATGTGTGGATCATAGGCGGGTAGCGGAGGCGAGGGTGGGAGGGGAGGGGGGGGGGGGGGGGGACCGGGAAGCGTATAAGACGGAGGGAATGCGGATGGAGAAAGCGTATGTGAAGCATATATTGAGGGTATATGCAGGTCACTTTGAAATGAACGCAGCCACCCCAATCCATGCAGTTTTATTTCTCCACTTCTCTTATTTTCTCTTACGATTTGTTTTTCATTCATTCCTTCCGTTGATGAATGACTAGATATGGTAAACAGCTTTCGGTCGCCGAGCAACGGTTTGATTCCAGTGTATTTTTTCCTCCGCCGAACTTTATAATGATAATCTGGTAACTTTTGGAGGGAACATTGGAAAGCGTTTTGAGAGTTCCGAGCCATAACACGCCCGTGCCAACCGTAAGATAAACGTACAGTGAAGTTAGTTTAGGCAAATTCTACCTCAAAGATGTTAGATATTTACCAATGTACCTGTGCTCAAATATCAGTGCGCGTGGCTAACGATCAGTAAAGAGGTGTTACTTCAAATTTCACTGACCGATCTCCGTTAAGTCTTTCTCCCCCCCTCCATCCCACCTCACCCCTCCTCCCCCTCCCTCCCCGACAAGTGCCCAGTGCATGCCCCAGATAGTGGGTCTGTTAGAGACTTGTGGAGCCTCGCCTGTACCTGCTCGTCAATGACTGGTTTGGAGGTCAGTGGAACCTCGAGGTCGACCTTGTCAATATAAGGAGGGAGTCGTTTGAGAAGGAATAAGAAGGAGAAGAAAACAGGAAAGAAGAACTTTCTGTTGCCAAGATCCCCATCCTCGTCAGGAACCATCGTCAAGAAAGGTGTTTTGGTGAATTTGCAATAAAGTCTCAGGAAAAGTCTGCTTGAATGTTGCCATGCAATTTGGATTTCTCACTTTCTACTTTCCAGTAATTTGGGCCTTGTTTTACGCTATCAGAGTAATATATAACATGCATGCGGAAGCATATATAGAAAAGATAAGTAGAATAAGTTGAGCGTGCGTGTGAGGCGAAAGAAACGGTCAGTGTGGTAGCGAGACGGCGCCGCTGCAGCACTTGCTTGGTCTCCAGTTTTTGTGACCTTGGTTGGCGGAAGATCTGATTCTGATTCTTCATGTTCAACCTGGTTATCGCGGCGACACTCGCTTCAGAGAGAGGCTGACTCTTGACCTTAAATTGTTCTTCTTTCCTTTTGTGGCTCGAACATTTCCCCGAGGAACGTTTATGTGTCCATGGCGACGTTATTTCCAAGGCGGTCGAGCGATTCCACAACCCCTGTCAATCCCTCCCCCGTCCCCCCCTTCCCTCCCCCCCCTCCCTTCCCCGCCCTAACACGGGCCCGCCCCCGCTCCATCACCCAAGCGGAACAGTCGCTTCTCGGTCCTTATTTTCCCCGTTTCTTCTCCTTGCTTAACTTTCTAAGTCATCCGTCAGCGGCGCACGGCGAACACCTCGCCACCGAACCTCCCAAACAAATTTCCTTCTTGAGATCGACCGACTTTGGAACTGGGGACGAATTAAGGTCAGATGGTAATGACCTTGCCGTGCCCGATTTACTGCCATCACCGTTACGGCCGCCTCGTGCCACCTGTGACACGCTCTTGGCCACGCCCCCTTGCTCGTAACGCTGCCCTGCTCTACCTGCATCTGAATCTCCATTCTTATGCCTGGAGTTTCCTGTCTTGGCTCAGAACTTCTACATTCCGTCATTAGCGAAAGTCTTATTATTCTCGTTCTACATTCTGGTAATATTATCTTCACTCTCACCACTAAAACATTTATTGACGTAGATATATAATTCCTATCACCCGTAACCTCATTTCACTTTCTCCATTGCCGTGAACTCTTCTCGGTAACCGACACGTGTCTCGATAACGGGAAAACGAACCCTTCGAACAAACCGTCTTTCCCGCCTTTACTTCCCGCCATAATTGATCACCCACGTCCAGTTTCAGCCCCCATTATCGGCCATGACCACGTAAACATTTCAGATTTATATTTCGTTCCTTACATGAGAATAGAAAGAATTCAAGGATGACAGAATCCACCGATCTCAATGTCCACTTTCTCTTTCAATCAAAATTCCCCCAACCCTTCCACGCCGCTCCTAAATTTCCCTAAAAATTTCCCCGACATTTCCTTGCGTCTTGAGGGCGTTCTGGCGACGCGAGGAGCACGGGATTCGGAACGTTATATGACATTTGGTTAAGGGTGAAAATCGCATCGACTAAGAGGTTCCTTGGGTTCCTTACGTCACTTGCTCCTTCGACCTGGACTCGTTCGGCCGGTACGTCATATCACGTAGACCTTGATCGCCCTCATCTTTGTCATCGCATCCGGATATTTCCAACTCATCCGATCGCTTTCTTTCCTCTCT
>BOPN01000114.1:315720-318220 GCA_017312705.2 Penaeus japonicus
GAGAGGGAGAGAGAGAGAGAGAGAGGGAGAGAGAGAGGGGGGGAGGGAGGGAGGGAGAGAGAGAGAGAGAGAGAGAGGGGGGGGGGAGAAAGAGGGGGGGAGGGAGAGTTAGAGAGAAAGAGAGAGAGAGAGAGAGAGAGAGAGAGAGAGAGAGAGAGAGAGAGAGAGGGAGAGAGAGAGAGAGAGAGACAGAGAGAGAGAGAGAGTGTGTTATAACGAAATGGGAGATAAAATATAT
This sequence comes from Penaeus japonicus, assembly GCA_017312705.2. Classification (NCBI taxonomy): domain Eukaryota; kingdom Metazoa; phylum Arthropoda; class Malacostraca; order Decapoda; family Penaeidae; genus Penaeus; species Penaeus japonicus. The sequence goes on from BOPN01000114.1 coordinate 315,959, forward strand.
ATAAATATGAAACTTGCAGACAAACAAGAAGCATAAAATCATGAAAATGTTGCATGAACCATAAATTACCAAGCCTATTGCATCCATGCCAGATGTGTGAATTATGTTGGCTCTATTTGATTAATAGTCTTCCTTAACTATCATTTAAATCTATTTTTTTCGCGTCGAAATAAACTGCTGCTTATAAATTCAGTCGCTAAACGCCTGCATATACTTATGTATTCTTGGACATGTTTGGGAAGACATTTATATCCTTTTCAATGTTTTCTTATATATATATTTAACGATGCTTATATTTCTTTTTTTCTCTTCCAGGTGAGTGAAGCGGTGATGTTCAAGTTAACTACATACGTAAGATGTTTCGTTTCTCGATGTACCTTTCTACTAACAATCCAGTCAATAAAACAAGTAAATAAATAAACATCCTACCTATGCGTACGATAACCTAGACACGATCTTCCAGCCATGACTAACGTGCCAGACGTACGAACGATCTACCGTTAGTTTCTCACACGGCCCGGGCGATCGCCGCATCTGGAGCCTGTGGCCTGGATGTGCGTAAGATGATTAAGATAGATGACTCGGAATATGCCTTGTTGATCAGCCTCCTAGATTTCCGACGGAGGGATTGCAGATCGAATCACTTAATGGATCACTGTACCTCTCACAGCTCTGGGAACAGGAAGTAAGGCTTGATTACATCAGCGGCTATTAATAGACGAATGTACGAAATTTCGCCGGGAAAATCACCAGAAGAAATTCTCCCATGGCGAAGTGAGGAACACTGTCTGTTGTCGCCTGCTCGTGTCCACCACGTGTTCGCGAGACGCAGGTCGTGTCGGGGGTGTCACGTCACAGTGTGTCTCTGTCACTCTCTAGGCCTTAATCTTCATCCACAGCCAGCCCGCCTTCGCTCTCTCTCTCTCTTTGTCTCTCCTGTCACCTATTTTTCTTTCACTCTCCTATCACTTTTTTCTCTTTCTCTCTCCTATCACCCTTTTCTCTTTCTCTCTCCCTTCTTCACTCCTTCCTTTCCCACTCTTTTCCTCTCTCTCTCTTTCCTTCTCTCTCTTACCCTCCCTTTCTCTCTCTCTCTCAATCTCTCGCTTTCCCTACTCTCTCTCTCTCTTTCCATCACTCTGCTTCTCTGCCTGTGTGTCTGATTCTCACTCAACTTAGTTGTATATTTCTCTCTGCCTGCTTCTACTTTTCTCTCTTTTCTTCTTCTCCCTCCTCTGTCTCCTCTTCCTCCTCTTCCTCCTTCTTCTTCTTCTCCTCCTCCTCTTCCTCCTTCTTCTTCTCCTCCTCCTCTTCCTCCTTCTTCTTCTCCTCCTCCTCTTCCTCCTTCTTCTTCTCCTCCTCCTCTTCCTCCTTCTTCTTCTCCTCCTCCTCCTCCACCAATACCCTTTCTTCTTACTCCTCCTTCACATTCTCTTCCTCTTTTTCTCCTCCTTCACATTCTCTTTCTCTTTTTCTCCTTCTTTTCCTCTTCCTCCCTTTCTCTTCTACCACTACCATCTCCTCCTCCTCATCTTCCTCCTTCTCCTCCACCTTCACCTCCCTTTCCTACACCTCCTCCTCTTCCTCCACCTCCTTCTTCTCCTCCTCCTCCTCCTCCTCCTCCTCCTCCTCCTCCTCCTCCTCCTCCTCCTCCTCCTCCTCCTCCTCCTCCTCCTCCTCCTTCTCCTCCTGCTCTTCCTCCACCTCCTCCTACTCCACCACCATCTCCTCCTCCTCCTCCTATTCTTCTTCTTCCTCCTCCTCCTCCTATTCCTCTTCTTCCTCCTTCTCCTCCTCCTCTTCCTCCTACTCCGTCAGAACGAAAGTGCATTTCTCCGCTCGACCACGCCCTCGGTATGGGAATGTGAGCGCAACAAGTATAAATGACTGCCATGCAACACTTGCAACCTCCATTCGTTAGTTTCAATTCCCCCGCCCCCCCCACCCCCGCCCCCGCCCCCGTCCCCCCTCTTCCCCATTTACCAACCCATCATCCCATTTCTTTCTCTTTTTCTTTCTTCCCCATTTGATACTCCCCCGTTTTTTTTTCTCTATTTTTTTTTCAAATCCTTCGTCTATTCATTTCCCTCTTCACCCCCTTTCACACTTCCCCTTTTGCGTAATTCTCCATTTACTCACTTCCCCTTTCTCTATTTCCCCTTCCTTTCCCAATCTCCCATCCACCGACCCCTCCACTCCCCTATTTCCCTTCCCAATTTCCTTACTTCAACAGTTTCTCCATGCCTCCTCCTCCATTTCCTT
>BOPN01000114.1:341417-343917 GCA_017312705.2 Penaeus japonicus
TGTTATGTGGAACGCCGGGTGGGAGGGGGAGGGGGAGAGGGGGAGAGGGGGAGAGGGGGGCGGTGGGAAGGGGTAGATGAGGAGAGGAGAAGGGGAGGCGGTGGGTATCGGGTAGAGGGGGAGGCGGTGGGTATGGGGTAGAGGGGGAGGCGGTGGGGTGGGGTAGAGGGATGAGGAGTCATTTAGAGGGAGGGAGGGAAGAGAGACAGAATATAAAGGACTAAAGAGAGAAAGAGAGATGTTAAAGAAGGCGAGAGAGAGAAAAAGAAAGTGAGAGAGAGACAAAAGAAAGAAATAGAGAGAAATAAAAAAAGAGAGAAAGGAAGAAAGAGAAAGAGGGAGAGACCGAGCGAACAACGAGGACCGGAAGGCGAAGAGAGAAAAGGGCGAGAGAGGGAGAAGCGACGAGGAAAGCGCAAAGGATGCGACCCGAGGGAGAGTTTTATTACGTGGAGTCCCTGAGGTGGCTCGGGTTCGGAAGGAGAGAGTGGAGTGTGTGTTGCATACCCTGTGGGAGAGGGAGAGGGAGGAGGGAGGAGGGAGGAGGGAGGCTGTCCTTGCGTGAGAAAGAGAGGCGTTGCGTGCGCCTTTTGTGTATTTTTTTTTTTTTTTTTGTGTGTGTGTGTGTTTGTGTAGGATTTTTATACATGCGTGTGTGTGTGTGTGTGTGTGTGTGTGTGTGTGTGTGTGTGTGTATGTGTGTTTATGTGTGTGTGTATGTGTGCGCGCGCGTGTATGTGTGTGAGTCCGTAATACTATACATACACGGGTGTGTATCTACATGAGCGAGTGCGTGTTTACGTACAAGGTGGTAAATATGTATTCATGTTTATATTTGGAAAAAAAAACAATAAAGAAAAGAAAAGAAACACGGAAAAGGAGGGTCACTAACCTTTCGCTTTACGAGTTTTATGAATGTTAAGACAGACGAGATAAAATAGGCTTTTAAAAATGAATGGAAATGAGCAGAACGCAGTTACGGACCGAGGGAACCGGCCCGAGGTATGCCGAGAGTCAGATACCGAGTGTGATAGGAAATGTATTAGAAAGTCGATTAGGAAGATAAAGAAGTAAGAAGGAGAGTGGAATATTCGGTGGGGAGGAGGAGGAGGAGGAGGAGGAAGAGGAGGAGGAGGAGGAGGAGGAAGAAGAAGAAGAGGAGGAGGAGGAGGAGGAGGAGGAGGAGGAGGAAGAAGAGGAGGAGGAGGAGGAGGAGAAGGAATAGGAGGAAGAGGAGGAGGAGAAGAAGAAGGAGAAGAAAAATAAAAAGAAAAGAAGATGGAGTAGGAAGAAGGGAGGAGGTAGATGTGGGGAGGGAGGGTAATGATGAGGATGAAGAGAAGGAGAGGAAGAAGAAGAAGATGGAGAAGGAGGAGGAGAAGAAGAAGAAAAATGAAAAGAAGAAGAAAGAAAAAGAGGGAAAAAGACTAAGATAAAAGAAGAAGAAAGAAAACAAGAAAGAGAAGCACTGTACAGAAACAGATGAAGACAGGAAAAGGGGGAAGAAGGAGGTGCGGTGTAGCAGAAGAGGGAGAAGGAACAGAAGGAGAGAGAAAGAGACCAAGAGAGAGAGGAGTAGAAGAAATAAGAGAAGGCTAGAGTTATAGAAGGAGGGAGGGAGAGAGAGAGAGAGTGAGAGAGAGAGAGAGAGAGAGAGAGAGAGAGAGAGAGAGAGAGAGAGAGAGAGAGAGAGAGAGAGAGAGAGAGAGAGAGAGAGAGAGAGAGAGAGAGAGAGAGAGAGAGAGTGGGAATAGAAAGAGAAAGAGGAGGGAAGAGGATGAGGGGGGATCAGGTCCGTGAACTTACGTCAGCAGTCGACGTCAGGTAGACACAAACAAGGGAAAAAATACAGAGAGGAAAAAAAGAGGACACGGGAACTTGTTGAGGAAGGAAGGAAGAGATAAAAGAGGAGAAGGAACAGGAGGAAAAAGAATTGGTGAAAGGGAAACAAGGGGCAACAACGAAAAGCGAGAGAGAGAGAGAGAGAGAGAGAGAGAGAGAGAGAGAGAGAGAGAGAGAGAGAGAGAGAGAGAGAGAGAGAGAGAGAGAGAGAGAGAGAGAGAGAGAGAGAGAGAGAGAGAGAGAGGAGAGGGGAGAGGGGAGAGGGGAGAGGGGAGAGAGGAGAGAGAGAGAGAGGAGAGAGAGAGAGAGAGAGAGAGAGAGAGAGAGAGAGAACGAGATGTGGAAAAAGAAACTCAACAAAATAAAAAACAAAAAATACAGTGAATGCATAAATTCTTCCGTCGTTTCCGTGACATGAAAACGTTTCGGACAGTCTGATACCATAAGCAGATATTTCCGTACGCCATTCCAAAAACGGTTTTCTCAAACAACCGCCGTGTTCGGGTAAGCAAGGTTTTAGATTCCGGTTCTTTCAAAATTTCTATTTGCCTCGGTGTCCCTACATGGTAAAAGTGTGAAGCGGGAAACAAGCAAAAGCTCAGAAACATGCCATGAATACTGAAGGCTCACACACTAGCAACATCAAAGAGAAGAAGCG
>BOPN01000114.1:351417-356417 GCA_017312705.2 Penaeus japonicus
ATTCATGATGATGAGGATAATAGTGATGATAATGATAATGACAGTTATAATGATAATAAAGATAAGAATGATGGTAATAGTAAGAATGATGATAATAATGATAGTAATGATGATAATTTTAACAATAATGTGATGATAATGATAATAACAATAACGATAATAACAATGGTAGTGATAATAAAAATGATAACAATGATAATTTTGATTGCGTTATAATGATCATAATAATGATAATCATCATAATTATCATTATCCTCATCCCTATTGTTGTTGTTGTTGTTACTATCATTATCATTATCATTATCTTTATTATTATCATTATTATTCATAGGAGTAGGAGTAGCAACATAAGTAATTATAGTATTTGTAATAGTGATGATGATGATGATGATGATGATGATGAGGAGGAGGAGGAGGAGGAGGAAGAGGAGGATTATTAGTAGTAGTATGATCATAATTGTTACTATTATTATGAACGTTACTATGATTATCATTCTTATCAATACCGTCATTATGATTATTATTATTGTTGTCAATACTCAATTTTACCAATATATTGGCACTAATGATAAAATTATTATTGTTGTTGTCGTATCTATAATCAACAAAAGCAGAAGCTGCGGTTGCTGTAAAAATAGATGATGTTTTGGTTGTAGGTTTAACCTAATGACTCTCTGAATGTCAACCTCCCTTGTTTGCTTTATTTTGCACAGAGAACGCATAATTTACCTTCTGGAGAACAAAATGTTTGACATCGACTCCTTACTAACGGATGAATCCCGCGACTCCTACACGTTCGAAGCCAGGTAAGCTGCGTCTTTGGGCCGTTTGCAGTGAGAGGTTTTCATTTTTTGAAGATTCGGTGCTTTCCGTCTGGGTCCGTTGGCTGACTGCGTTTGTCTTTCTTTCTACTCCGTTTCCAGAGAAGCTCCGAGGCTGCCTTCGATGTACGGCTACGATCGCCCCCGGACCAGCTACGGCCCCCCACGCCCCCCATCGTCCAGCTACCTCCCCCCTCGCCAGAACTACAGCAGCGCCTCCAAGCCCGGCTACGCCCCCCCTTCGTCTCCCTCAAAGTACGGGCCGCCAACTAGCAACTACGATCACCCCCAGACGTCCTCGTACCTCTACGACCAGCCTATGCCCACCTACGACCAGGAGGGGCCTTACCCACGCTACCCGAAGTCGCCTCCAGGGTCCTACCTCCCTCCCCGGTACATCCCCCCGCCCCCCCGCCCCCCGCCCAAACCCCAACCCTGGTGGATGAAGTAGGTCGAGAGGGAGGTGTTTCTTGTTAGGCCCTTCTGCTCCTCCTCCTCCGGGTGATTTGGGGCCTCGCGCGCTCACTGCTGCTCTGCGATTTGCGACTTGGGTGACTGACGCTAGAGGATGGCTGTGAATGAGGTCTTAGCACATGATTGGAGTGTTAGGAGATGAGTGCGAGCGCAGTGATGCAATTGGGAAGACTTTTGGTGTGAAATGAAATTATTGACGAATGAGTGTGCGTCAGTGTTATTCATGTGTGACTGTCATGTGTACGCGAGGCTCTTTAGTGTGGTAGTCAGTCGAGCTTGAGCAATTCATTCCAGCAGCCTATCGCAAGACAGGACGCTGGTTCAGTAACAACAGTGCTGTGCTTTTTGCCTTCGTACTAACCAGCTGTAGTCGGCCTCCCTTAACCATGTTCATTGGTGGTTATCGCGCTATGGGTTTCCTTGCCTTATATTAACAGTTGTCTTTAAGGATATTAGATATAATGCCAATTGCCATGAGTAGCCAATTTAGCGGAGCAGTGGCCCCTGCATAAACAGTTGATAAAAATGTCAATACAAGGTAATCATTTTTAAAAGTTTATGGCAAAGTCATCATTTCAGAAAAATGCAAATTTTGCCTTTCTTTTATTGCAGTGGCCATTCGCCGAGCTATTTTCAAACAGCTAGCTTTAAGTTATTGTTTTTTTCATAGCTGAAATGACATTTACTTGCTGCGATAAGATATGTCTCTAGTGCCTTCCGGATATTATCATCTGCCTTCGATGTCGTTCTCATGTTGTCCATTGTCCTTCAAGGTTGCTAAGAAGCGCCAACAGACTTAGCAAATCAGATAGCTTACAAATAGTTTTTTGATCTCATCAGATCCGATCTTATATGCAAACGATTAAAGCGAATCCACGTGAACATCACTGCCCAACCGTGCGCTACATAGAACTACGAGCTCCCCGCCTCTCCTTTTACCTTTGCTATAATGCCAAGCAATAGGCATTCCAATGAGCTTCCATAGTGCCAGCTACCATCTCCTCCCATAGCGCCACTCCTTAAGCTGGGGTTGCTGCATTCGATATTCCCCCCCACAGCCCCCCGCCCCTCCCTCCTAGTTGAGGCACCAGTGTCGCTTGTAACTGAAAAGGAAACACGATCGCAAAGACGAAGCCTCTCGGGTCTTTCGAAGTAACCCCAGCTCTCGTCGGTGACCTTCGTGGTTCGGAAGTTAAAAGCGCTGACGGAATATCTTGCCGGTCAGCTTCATTTTTGTGATAAAAAGAGAAAACAAAAAATGTGATACTGTATATACGCTTGTAATATTCCGTTCCCCAAATGTCTCTGTTTTAAATGTTGAATATCTCCGTTCCTCGGATATTCTCTCTGTGGGGCGCCTGTTTGATCTTCCTTTCCATTATCCTGTTCGACTCCTACCCTGTCCTTGTCCTTCTTAAACCGTTACTGTAATATGTGTACTTCGCTTTTATCTATCACTATCGTTATTCATAGAAAGCTTTAACCGAGCTATTTGTGATAGCATCCTCGACCAGATAAAATTACAGATTATTTCCAAGTTGCATCCAGAAAAAAAAAAACAGATACAACGCCCATGTCAGTGTTGTTTAACTCATTCAGCGAACATTTGGTAACAGAATAAAAAAAAATAAAAGAAAAAAAAACTTTCTACTGGACTCGGTGAAGTAAGAAATCCATTATTCCGAGATTTATGGACAGCCACACAATTATATCTCCCGCGTGACCGACTCCCTATTCGGTACTTCAGGATTTCTCCACCAGAGGTCTCATTAGGCTTGTTCCACGTAGAAATATTACCGCGAATTTCACATAAATCACAAGGCATTCCTTCCACATGTCATTACTTGAAATTGGATTTAAAAGAAGGAAAATCTTTAGTTCACGTCTTTGAATATACTCGGACTAATGGATTTGCGAAAGACTTTATTGACGGTGTAAATCTTAAGACTTGAAATAAATAGTTAAGGACTACTGGACAAGAATCACCCACTTGCACCAAGCTGTGAGATAGTTTAATTCATGAGTTCTTGTGATATGTGGATAATTGCTGGTGCAGGTGAGTGATTTCTTGCAAGATGACGGATATAGATGTAGGAATATAGTTTTAGATTTTTTTTCAAGTAATAATTGTATTCATATGTATGTTCATTATTTCTCCTTTCAACATTTCCTTAACATCTTTCAAAGCTTCCAGCACTCAGAATATTGGCAACGTTTCGTCGAGAAATAGCATACTAATATCTGTCTAACGTGCTACATTTCCTAATCGTCACCCTGTCCTGCTGACACTCTTCCAACATTCTCATATTCTGTCTGAATACCAAATCTTTCCCCTGTCATAAACTGTAACTCTTCTTCAACATAACTCGAACATCACTTTCTCAACTCTTCCGTTCCAGTCATATCTTTCATCTACGCTATATACATATATGTTTTCTCTCTCTCTCTCTCTCTCTCTCTCTCTCTCTCTCTCTCTCTCTCTCTCTCGTTCTCTCTTTGACCCGTTACTTTTCCCTTGAGCCGTTTTCATTTTGACTCATTTTTTTCCTTGAAACGTTTTCTTTTTGACTAATTTTTTCCTTGCCACGATTTCTTTCCCTTGACTCATTTTTCCCTCGAGCCGTTTTTAACTTGACTCATTTTTTCCTTGACACGTTTTCTTTTCCTCGACACGAATTCTCTTCTTAGACACATTTTCTTTTCTTTGGCCCTTTCCACCCCGTAAATCTGTACCTCTTACCCTTTCATACCTGATTCCCTTCAAAGCTAATCTTCTCCCGTTTACCACCAGAATCATGCGATCTTCCCTCCGCCGCCAGCGCCGACAGACCTCCTCCATGGACCTGTGCCCTTACGAGTCGGAGTTTATCATGCCCAGAGTCGGCCTTAACAACAGAGGCGACTGGATGTTCCTCGTCAACCTCAATGAAGTCTCTAGTGAATACACACAACTGGTTGAGAGCAAGAAGTGCATGTAGGTATTTCTGTCAAAATAGTCAGCATTGATAATAAAGCTCATTTCTTTTTTCTTTTCTTTTTTGTAAAGATATGGCATTGTCTCAAATCTCTTCTACGCAAAGCATATGTATGTGTGTGTGTGTGTGTGTGTGTGTGTGTGTGTGTGTGTGTGTGTGTGTGTGTGTGTGTGTGTGTGTGTGTGTGTGTGTGTGTTTGTGTGTTGTCTTTTCGTCTATGTGTGTGTGTAAGGGGGTGTTGCATATCACTACATATATACCAACTCGCCTATTCTATGTTGCTTATACAAGTGTTATCTCTCCGCAGCACAAACAGTTGCACAGGAGCCTGCAATGTCCCCGACGGCTTCACCTCCGTGTGCCAGCAGCAGTACGTGCAGAAGCGGCTCATTGCCCTCGACGCAAGCGGGATGGCACTTTCCACGGACACCTTCTGGTTCCCCTCCTGCTGCGTGTGCAAGCTAAACCCGATCGGTGGATAGTGGAATGAAGTGCAGTGTAGCAAAGAGGATGCAGAAAAATTCCTTAGTTGGGCCTCCTTCTCCAGTTTGAAGGGCGATTTCGATACGGAAATTTTCAGTCGTCAACTCTCTTTCTAAAATGGAATGCTTTATCTGAACCAGTAAGACACTTGTGGATTCACCCTCTGATGTTTTGTAAGGAAAAGAGAATGATTCGGGTTGCATAGCTCGAGATACATTGGAGTCAGGACCGCCGTAAGCTCTGATTT
>BOPN01000114.1:363917-366417 GCA_017312705.2 Penaeus japonicus
GTGACAGAGGTAAACCCTTTCCCGAACTGAAGTCATATTTCCCCACATGTAGATTAAATTCAAGTTACATTCTTTCCTCGCCATACCGAGATACCCCGTTGTGTCACTACTTGTAAACTCAGATGAATGAAGACCCATGATATCGGACCGTGTTGTGTTGGGCGTTGTATTCGCTGTGTTGTTCATGTTATAGTGTAAGAATGAAAGGGGTGGGGATGATTGGTGGAAATGAATAATGGAAAGGAGAGAGAGATCCACAACTACGGTGAGTGAGGTGCACTGAAGTTAAAGCATGGTGTGGGAAGTGTGATGAAACATGCATTGTGAAGGAGGAGATACATGGTAGGATCAGCTGTGAAGGATGAGTCAAGGATGCCTTTCCTATGAAGGGGAATTCTTAAAGCGCGTCTTAGCCTTCGGAAAAGTTTTTTGGCCTTATACATTATCAACAGTTGATATTTCTTAAGTCTGTCGGGGGATGATTTCTCGTTTTATCGTCAGCCGCCGATAATATTGTCTCCGTTATGAGATTATGGAACCGTGTTGAAAATGGCTGTGCAGGATTTAATTCTTCTCCTTGAAAATGTTTTGGGGGGATTACTTCAACACATCGACATGGCATCTTCTAATGATACTACGAAGGCTGACCACGCATCTTATCCGGAGACTGTATTCTTACCACCGTTAAAGATAATTACAAAATATAAACAAGAAAATGATCACAGTTTGACAACAAACTCAGCTCAGTATCAAAATTAGTCTCTCATTTCAGTCTTATTCAACAAAATAACAATATTTATTCACATGATATTCTGAAATTCCATTCTTGTTGTAATCATGAACATAGCAATCAGAATGCACACGGAATTTCGGAAGCCAGAGTGAGCAATTACTGCAACGCACTTTTCTCCTCCCTTCCCACGCCCTTTGGTCCGCCTCAGACACAGCACCGCGAACAAGACGGCGACGCTGACGAAGGAGCATCGGAGGAACCAGCATCCGTCTTACGTCTCCCGGTCAGGATACGTCTACGCGTCGCCCAGGTCGCCGATGCTGTTGTGTTGTGTCAGCGCCCTTGGGTGGGTGGGTGGAGGGTGGGAGGAGCGTAATGGGTGTGGGAGTTCGTTCGAACGCACTTTTCGTCAGACCACTACACCCTTTTTCTGTTCTCTTCTCTTTCTATGTATTGTGGGCGGAACAAGATTTCGGAAAGAGCCTCTACTTATTGATCATCTGGCAGGATCGAAGATCTTCTCAGCCAAGGAAGGGCACGAGTTCCGAACAATCTAATCTCGGCAACGTAGTGTCTGGCCACTCGCGTGCGTCTGGATATCACCGCTAGGTGGGGCCAACACATCTCTGTACTTTTCCTTTTCTACGTTAATCGCAACCTTCTCGTCAACACAATAGGCGGGCAGGTGGAAGCTTCCAGAAATAAACATTAGACTGACTCGTGAGAATGGCAGACGAATTCTATGCGCGTAGTCTCGGCTACATATCCATGCCACGCAGCAGCAGGGCAGTTGACGCGTGTGCCTCAGCTACCTATCCGTGCCATGCAACAGCAAGGCAGTTGACATGCAAATCATCTTACTTATGTACATAACAAGAGCGTTGTGCGATGATTCTAAGGTCACTTCTTGCGAAAATTACTAAGAAGCTGTCTAGCGATCATTATCAGTGACCATTTGCTTGGCTGGAGGAGGAACGGTACCTTTCGGGTCTTACTCGCATCACAATAGAGCCTAAAATTAATATCATACTTTCTCTGCACTTTCCTGTCTTATTACTAGTAATACCATGGTGCTGAACATTTCTTTTAATTTCATCAATGAAAGCTAGACAGCCATTGCATATCGACAGTTTAAGCTAGGAAAAAATCTCGGGCCTCTGTACCATCTACGGATTCTAGCACTTGAAGCTAACAGGCGATTTATTAGATCATAAAACCCGCTATCTGTAGTATAACCTAACCTAAAGATTGGCCGAAAATGTTCGAGTGATATGGGCCCATAGGGGCGACATTGTAAAGCCTGGCCATGGAAAGCCCACCTTAAAAGACATTGCAAAATATAACCTCCACCTACACACACAACCGACATGGTCCATGCCAACAGTATTGTCAACAGTATTTCGTTCAAGGTTTAACAACAGTATCCACAAACACCATAGAATAAGCACCTCTGATACCCGCATGAAGGTCGTAACACTCAGTGGAAAAATATCGTCTTCACAAGTAACACCAAAGACACGGACGTTCTTGGTCACAACACTTGGAAATAACAACGCTGCGCCGACGTCGCTGCGCCCTCCCGACGTCGGCGCCAGCCTGGACGTCGGGATGCTGGAGCGACGTCGATGCCACAGTACAATAAAGGGTCGAACACGTGTCGCATCCGGTATACGCAACACGTGGCTGTCGTCTATTCTGTGTACACTACACATTAATGTCTTTTAACCGGTGTTAGAGACGGAGACTCACCTCTGTCCGGGGCAAGAC